>CAKNXH010057275.1:0-34346 GCA_932178445.1 Andricus quercusramuli
CTAGATAGATATATATATATATATATATATTTATATATTGAAATTTTATTAAATATTAATTTATAAAAAGTCATATAAATCATGTTTTCTAAATATATATATATATATATATATATATAAAGAAAGGATGCACTTGGCAAGTTTTGTATTTATTCTGTCAGGGTAAGTCATTTATTGATACTACGGTTTCCAATATTGTACACAATACCTAATCAAAGAAAGTTGAAATGTATAAAACAGAAGTTTTAATAATGATAAAATTATGATCAATTTGTCGAATATTTGTAAGAATAGTAAGAAAAAACTTTGTGATTATAAGAAGATATAACAACTGATTCTATAAAAAATAAGTTATTTTTTCTTCCTTGTATTTATTCATATTGCTGTTTTATCCATGGAAATATCACCTCACATGCGGCAAGTCTCTCTTCGGCAAGTCACACCTGCAGCATGTCACATCTGCGGCATGTCTCATCTGCGGTATGTCACAACTGCGGCATCTCTATCTAGCGGCTTTTCTCTCGCGCGGTATTTCTTACAGTGAAATTGACATTCTTGCGGCATCTCTCACCGAAACCCCATGACTGGTCGAAGAAATAATGTTGATCAAACCCCTACCCCTTGTCCAACGTCTCGTGGGGGCGAGAAGGCACCCCTGTGAATGGCCACAGAAATAATATTGGTCTAATCCTTTTCCACTGACGACGATTAGCGAACAGTTGTGACATGCTGCAGATGAGACATGTCTCAGACGTAACATGCCGCAGATGTATCAAAATTCTTTTCAAAAATGCCACTTTTTGGATTCAAATTATTTTATTTCCGAACGTTGCTTGTTACAATTCACAATTATGATTTTTTTTAAATTTCTTGTTCCAAGGCAGAAACTTAATTCTTCTCAAAAATTTCACGTTCTAAATCAGAATGATAATTATTTTCTTCAAAAATCCTCCGTTGAAATTTAAAATTATTATATATCAGCAGAAGGATTCCTTGTTTTCGAAAATTCCTTGGCCTACACCTATATTAGCATTTTTTAGGAAGTTCCTTCTTTTTACTTTATTCAAAATTGTAATTTTTTCATCAAATTCCTTATTTCAAATCTTATCTTTTTTTTCAAAAGTTCCCGGTTGTAAGCTAAAATCAGAGTTTTTGTTTTCAAATCCATGCTCCATGTGCAAATTGTTACTCTTGTCGAAAATTCCTTGCTCTCACTCAAAATTATAATTTTTCTTAAAAAATTCCCTATTTTGAGTCAGAATCATAATATTCATTTGAAAAATTCCTTATTTCATATCTGAATTATAAATTTTTCTTGCAATTCAGAATTATAATTTTTTCCGAAAATTTCTTGTTTTAGATCTGATTTAAAATTCTTGTTCGAAAATGTGTTATTCCTAAACCGAATTATAATTCTTTCAAAAAATCCCTCGTTCCAAGACAAAAAAATTCCTTATTTCAGATCTGAATAATAATTTTTTGAAAGTCTCTGTTCCAAACCAGAAGCAGAATGTTTTTCGAAAATTCCACGTTGAATATTCAAATTGGTCTAATTTAAGAACTTTTCAGACCTGAATCATAAATGTCTTTTGAACATTTCAAAAAGTCCATGTTCCAAACAAGAATCAAAATTCTTTTGGATTCCCTGTTTCAGGTCAGAAGGTTTTTTGTTACAACTCACAATTATAATTTCTTTTCCTAGTTAAAATCATAATCTTTTTCTTAGAAAATTTCCCCTTCTCAGTCAAAATTGTAATTATTTCTGAAAATTCCTTGTTTTAGAATTCAATTAATTTTTTGTTCTAAAAATTTCCTGTTCTACCTCAGAATTATAATTCTTCTCAAAAATGGCCTGCTTCAAGTCAGAATAATAATTCTTTTGGAACATCACCTGTTTCAGATCTGCTGTAGAATTATTGTACAAGAATTTCCTGTTGCCAAATAGTATCATAATTCTCTTCCAATATCTCCAGTTTCAAGTAAAAAATTATTATTCTTCTTGAAAATTCTTTGTTCCATATCGGAATTAAATTTTTTTCAGAAATCTACTTTCCGAGATCAGAATCGAATTCTTTTAGAAAATTCCCCTGTTAAGGGTAAATTTATTGTAAATCTTCAGAAAAATTCCTTCTCTCAGATCAGAATGATAATTGGTATTCGAAAATTCAACGTACCAACTCAGAATCATAACTTTTGTACAAAATTTCATTCACTGAGCATAATTAGAATAATATGAGAAAAATTCAGATCAACATTTATTTTCCAAAGTTTTCTAGAAATTCTTCGAAATCTTTTGAAATTTCTGATGCTTTATTACATTATTTAGTGGATCAGTGTAACCAAATTTTCTATCTGCTCTCCTTCAGATTATGTACAGAAATGGACCTTGGAAAAACTAGGCGTCGGCTATGTAAACATCATATTCAATAGAAGAAATAATTTACGAAATATCTTATTATTACAAACCGTTCCACAAGAGTCGTTTTGAATGAAATGTTTATACTTCTCCAGGCAGATCGAACGTGAAAGAAGACAAACAATTTCAGAATGTACCTACTATATGCATTGCTAGATGGCAAACATGAACATTGTCCATTCCCTCGCGGTTGAATTCTATCAGATGAGAATCGTCTTATTTACCAATTATATTTTATGAAAAGATTTCAAATTCCTCGAAAAAAGCTGGACTAGCCACGATCTGTTCAAATCATGGGAACAGAGGTAGCTTTCTTTTAAGGAAAGAAAATTGGATTTAGAAATTGCAATGACTTTTCAAATATTTTAATTTATTATTTAAATCATTTCCCCTAAATTGAGACATGATAGTTTATGAAAAATTAAAGGGATGATTAGAGGGGGGGAGGGGGATAAAATATAATGACAAACACATGGGTGTGTGAGGGCGGGGGTTCTTGAAACGGAGCACGTGATGTTTTTAATTATGAATATATTTTCAAAAAATATTACATGGAACACAATTTCCAACCAATTAATCTTCTAATGTAACAAGTGACATGAAATGGAAAATGAGAGAAAAATATGCTTTCAAAAATCTATAGATTCGGCTCATTTAGAGACAAATATATACAAATTAATCAAATCTTACTTTAAACTGAAAAGTAGTCAAATACAGGATTGGTTTACTTGAAAAATGTTTCCATATTAAAACATTAACCTTCGCGCGCTCGCGTCAAGTGAAATCACACCAGCGCTCGCAAGGCGGCAGTTTGGCCGCCCTTAGTTTTTGGAGTGTTTTTTCAATTTTACTATTTGTTTCTTTTATGTATCAAGGGAAAGTAAGTGCAGGAACATCTCGCAGATGATTCAACATAATAAATATATTTGAAAACTGCGTTACAAGCATAAGAATCAAAATTTAAAAAAATAAAAAAATAAAAATTTAATCTGACGTCTTATTATCTAGAGTGAGCATACTTAGAGTGGGAACCGTCCAATGACCTAATTTTTTAAATGGTTAGCATTTTTCAAAAAAGGCGGCCAATTTGCCGCCCACGCGAGCGCTCGAAGGATAATGTAACGTGATAATATTATACGGGCAGAAAAATTGCCAGGCGGCAATTTGGCCGCTCCTGATGAAATTCTTGGATGCACTCAACTTTGCAACTGATCAGGTGTCAGGCAGAGCGCACGGGCGAAGTGATCTGAGAGCTATCTGACGTCTTATTACCTAGAAGGAGAATACCTGGCGGGGGAACCGTCCAATAGCCTGATTTTTCAAATGGCAAGCATTTTTCGAAAAAGGCGGCCAATTTGCCGCCCACGCGAGCGTGCGAAGATTAATATAATAGATTATATAATATATAATATTCAAAACAATGCGAGATAGAAGTATGAAGATACATTTCTCTGTAACATTTTTAGAGAAACAACGTTGTTCCTTTGACTCTTTTCTTATATAATGAAAATAATTGATGTATCTTCGATATATTGAGTGAAAAATATCAAATTTTATGTAAGAAGGGGGGAGAGGTTTCAAATTGAAAAACTATATATCGTGATTCTTCACTTGAAGATAAGCATATGGAATTTTCTTATGTTTTCATCTTCATTTGAACGTTAAATAAACTACTGTCTTATTCTGAATATAGAATTCGCAATCAACAGATTTTGAAAAGTCATTTTAATTTTCTATTTGATGTTATGTAAATTTCAGTAGTTTAAAGAAAAAAGTCGCGTGATAATGGCCCCTTAGCGGGGGCGGGTTCAGCAATAACATAACAGTCAGTCATAAGGGGCAGGGGGTGTCGAAAATTAACGAAAAAACGATTACGTGATTTATGGATGGCCCCTGAGACAACAGTAGAAATTTTAATTCAATTTCAATTAACAATGGATTATCTTATTCTGTGAATGATTCTTTACTATCTGATTATTGACAAACCTGAATGCTATTGAATAAAAACGAAACGAATAGAAATGTTATGAACGTTAAAAATGAAAAACAGTTTTCAATTTAAAAGCCTTTAAACATATGTGAAGTTTTTCCTTCCACATAAGACAAAAATAAATTTGTTTATATAATTTCAATTAACAATGGATCGTTTTCTTCCCTAAACGATTCTCTCCTATTCGCAACGTTTTCATGAAAAAATAATTATTTAGGAAGTGTTAAGAATAAATTACAGAATACGATGATCTGCTGTTAATTAAAATTCATTGAAAATTAAGCAAATATTTTCGATGAATCTAGACACCACACATAAATGAAGCAAGGTTAAACACACTGAGAGTGTAGATGATTCAATATGTCATAATTTTGAAAAAAAATATCTTGATGAAAATCTTTGCTGGAGGTGGCATAGTCTTTTTACAAGTATCGCAATCAGCTTCTAATTGTTTGAATGCAGCTGAAAATCTTACACAATTGCCTGCTTTTATTAAACTTATCTGTTCGTCACTATTCACATTTTTTTGAATGTTGAACTAATACATGTTATATAGCTCTCATAAAATTGAAATACTTTCACTGAATAAACAATTTTTTAATTTTCTTCCTAAAATATGCGAGAAACCAAAAAAAATCTAAATAACTTCAATTGCTCAATAAATATTCGAACTATCATCTTATATTCAGGCAAATAAAACTTTAAAACCCTTTACGATTTTCTCAAACTACGCCTAAGATTCATGTTTATACATCTTCAAAAAACTTTACCTTCAAGTAAAATCTTGCATTAATCAGAGATATCGTTGAATAAATTCAAGATACTCTGAAATTATTTTTTCGTTACGGATCGGGTGTATATTGTGATTCTTCCGAAAAATCATCCCTTTCGAATCAGAATAATAATTTTTTTGGAAAATTCTTTCTTGCAGATCAGAATTATAATTATTTTTTGAAAATTCCTGGTTTCGGATGAGAATTAGAATTTTTTTACGAAAATTTCCTGTTTTAACTCAGAAATGTCAAAAATAGTCGAAAATGTTGATCTTTTGGAGAATTCATTACTTTAGATCTGAATTATAACCATTTTTTAAAAAGTCTCTGTTCCCAACCAGAATGATAATTCTTTTCAAAAATTCCACGTTTCAAATTCAAATTCTGTCAGGCGTATACTTCTTCTCAAAAATGTCCTGTTCCAAATCAAAAGGATAATTTTTTTTTAAAATCTCCCGTTCAGAGACCAAATTATTGTAATTCTTTAGAAAAATTCCTTATCTCAGATGTGAATTGGTAATTGTTTTCCGAATATTCTTTGTTCTAAACCAAACTCAGGATTCTCTCCGAAAATTCAACGTTTCTAGTTGAACTTTGTTACTCTTTTGGAAAATGTCTTGTTCCCATTCACAATAATGATTTTTTCCGAAGGTTATCATTTTTTTCACAAAATTCCTGTTCGTATTCAGCATGATCATTCTTCTTGAAATCCTTCATTCAGAGTTTTTAAAAATCCTTTGTTCTGAAAAAAATAAGGATTCTTTTAGAAAATTCCTTGTTCTTATTCAAAATTGTACCTCTTTCGGGAAATTCTTTATGTCAGATCACAATTAAATTTTATTTTTTAATTTCCTTGTTCTGAACTAAAATCAGAATTATTCGTCTAAAAAATTACACGTTCCATCTTCAAATTGTTACTTTTTAGAAAAATGTCATGTTCCCACTCGCAATAATAATTTTTTTTCGAAAATACCCTATTCAGAATCACAAGTATAATTTTTTTCGAAAATTTTCTCTTGCAATTCAGGATTATAGTTATTTCGGAAAAGTCTTGGTAACAATTCAGGATTCTAATTCATTTGGAAAATTCCTTTTTTCAGATTTAAATTAGAATTTGTTTTCAACAATTTTTTTTTCCAAATCAGAATCATAGTTATTTTTCAAAATCCCTACTTTCCAAGGCAACTTATTATTTTTGTCATCATTTTCAGGTTGAGACCACAAGTAGGCCACAAGAGGCCCTCTGTAGGACTATGCGTGACCTCTAATGCCCTCTGCATACGGCAAGGACCGCAGCCACCGAAACAGTTCCAATTTGGTTGATTTTTTTCACATACTAAACGTGTGAAATAATAAAATATTCACATGTTTAAAATTCCCGCAAATTGTTTATTTAGGATATTTTCAGGCTTACGTTAATTAGGAAATTTTCTGTAAAGAAATATCGTTTATGTACGTGATAATGATCAGAAATGAGTATCGAAATACATTATATTACAGTATAATGTATAGGACCTTTGTTGAGAAGGAAATTTTGTGGAGAAAGTGGCGGAAAAGTGGAAAATGGGCAGGTATTCCGCGCGCTGAGGTATAGCGGTCTCGCTCAGGGATACGAAAACCACATTTTGTAAGTTTGTGTATTGTGTTTGAAAAAAGTGAACAGTGATGCTGAGATCTGCAAGTTGCTCCTAATGAAATAATCGAAGTGCAATACAAGGTACATATACTGTTTAAGCATACTATACCATATACTATGGATTATTTTTTACGTATAATATTTGAGAATTACAATTTGAAAATCTTCCTTATGTATTTTTAAAGTATCGACCACTCAGTGAATCATGAAAGTGATGACACGATCTCCTACTCGCTGCGATAATGACAGATAATGAATTTACGATACAAGGTAAATACATATATTGAAATATTAATATACTCCGACAAAAGTAATGAAAATGAGTACGCGATTCATTATTTATGAATTATTTCAAAATTTATGGCGAGCGAAATGGCCCAGATACGGTACAAGGACATAAGTGAGAAAATGAGAATGTTATACAGGAGGGACAAAATGCTGTTAAACTTCTGCCCATTCAGTTGCAAAAAAAAATTAATTGACAGTCTTGAAGTAATATCAGGATACAACAAATGATAAGAAAAAATTATTTAAAAAAGCACTTGTTGCAGAGAAAATAGTTGTCAAAGTAGAGACGTTTCCCAAAAAACGCCGCGCTTGACACTGAAAAATCTACATAACTTTTGCAAATTTGAATTTTTTGTTCAGACTAAAGAATCATTTTGAGTGATTATTTTCCCCTATTGATTCGTAAGAAGATCGTCTCAAAAAAGCGACGACCTCGGAGAAAATCCTTATCAAATGAACTATCGGTCCCAAAAAATGACAGAGTGGACATATAAAAAACTGCATAACTTTTTTTTTTATTAAAAAAAAAAATCATAAAATGATCTAATTTCTTTCTCTACAATGTGTATACGATACTTTGAGTCCTATATAAATTTTGTGCAGTTTATCAGAAAATAAAAACAACGAAGTACTTTTGAGTCCACTCTGAGCTATGCTATACTATTAAAAGAACACATTGAAAAAATGAACCTCTTATGAAATAACCCTAATGGAATTGCAACGTGCCCCCCAAAAAGAGTGACCTGTGAGACAAAATAATGTATGAGATTAACATTTTTTACTCATAAAAAAAAAATCAAATACTATTTTGTCCCTATCAGGCTGTACTGAGTTGTGTAAGCAGCAGGCTGAAAAAAACAATTAACAATTTAAACAATTATAATTTGTTTAAACAGCATTTTTTCTCCCGTAAATCGTGAAACGTTACTCTATGTCGTCATAAATTATATTATATATCAATATTTAATATAAATGATAATGCACATTTGGCAATAGCCTGTTCCGAATGCAACGGCAGGAATTGTTCCAATTGTTCACCAGCAACAGTTTTTGGCGACAATGAACTGGAAGATGAAGAAATTGATAGTGTCATTAATGTTTAAAATAATTTTCTCCATTTATTTTTTGTATCACATTCCTAGATTTTTTTTTTCATTTACAATAATTTACTTTGAATATGTGTGAATTGTAATCAATAAAATCTCAATGAAATATCTAATTATTTATCATTTATATTACTTAGTCATTATTCTTCATTTATAAGAAAAAAAATCATTCAAGTTAAAATCATGTTCTCCAATTTCAGGTAATTTTTAATGTTTTTAATTTTGCAATTGATAACATCATAATAAAATATCTAATTATTAATTATTTTTATTAATTACTTATTAATTTTTCACTTTTTAAGAAAAAAAACAAGTTATTACGTTCAGCTCTTTTTCTTAAATTTCAGGTATTCTTTATTGTTTTTTATTTTTCAATTACGACAATCCTAATTAAATATCTAATTAATAATTACTTTTGATGATTGTTTATTATTTTTCATTTTTAAGTAAAAGAAATCAATCACTTACGTTCAACGTTTTTTTTTCCTCAAATTTCAGGTATTTTTTTATTTTTTGCAATTTTGTATTTCGAGCGGGAATTTCGAAACTATGAAACTTGTAGAACTTCCAATTTGGAACATTAAAAAAAAATTAATCAAATCCGAGCTGCTACAGGCCAGAGATCATACTTCAATCCCTCTGATGTTCTTTGATCAGCCAAGAGTACAGTTCTTTAGTAACTAACCTACTGGAAATGCTTACAACTGGTTCTGGACCAGTGAAGTTTTCTCTTGCTGCTAGTTTTGCTAGCTTGTTCGAGATCTCATTGCCTCTGCTGCCGCTGTGTCCAGGGATCCAGGGTAGAGTCATAGTCCTGTGCCTTGTAGGCGCACTGAAGCACAGCCATACTCTCAGTTTGTAGGACTGTGGCGTAGGACTGTGCCGTAGCTTTCTTCTTGTTCCTGGAGCCATCTGAAACCAGTTGTACCATTAATAGGCAGGTGTGCCCCGCCATTAACCCATTCCTCTTTCGTGGATATAGGCTAACACAATACTTCTTGCCGAAGAGATAGCGATTGAGCATTTTGTCACTAAGCATGCTCAGGATCAGCCTACTCGCGATATCATTTTAAATTTGCACTGCCGTCGAGATCCTTTCGTCATTTACTTATTTACTTGGCCTTCATGATGAGATAAATAGACTCTAGCCCTGTTACTACCCTCAATGCCACCGTGGGTGTCGACTTCGAGGGTACCAGTGATGCCTCTTGAAACCAGTCCTCTGATTATTTTCCGTCGAGACTTCACAGTGGACAGTTCGAACTTGCTTCAACAGACCTTTGCCACCTGGGTTAGCCGTGGTCGCAGGATCGCTTTATAGATCCAGATAGGTGTCTCCAGTTTCAAGCCCCAGCTTTTCCCTATGGCTCTCCTACAGAGCCAGAGGGTGGCAAATAGCTTTTTGCATTTGTTATCCAGGTGCTCGTTTCATAACAGCTTCTTAACTTAGATGACACCTAGATACATAGCTCATTCTTGGATTTCCGTTTGTTGTCCTGCCAATTTCAGTGTACTCGTAGTTCCCTACTTGTACCGCCTGGTGAATACAACCGCGTCTGTCTTATTCGGATTGACCGATTATCCGGTCCTATTGCACCAAGAATCCACTACCCCCAGTGCTTGATGCATTACCCCGAAGGGCGCATCCAGATGCTGGACATGCACGGTGTCCAATATATCGTCCGCGTAGCCTATAATGTGATAGCCCCGACTTATAAGTAGATTAAGCAGTTCTTCCACTAAATATCACCATAACAGGAGCGATAAAACGCCTCCCTGCGGAAATCCCGAGCGAACAGTTCCACATAAAGTGGTATCACCCTTATTCGCTGTCAGGTTTCTGTTGCCTGACA
Organism: Andricus quercusramuli; assembly: GCA_932178445.1. Classification (NCBI taxonomy): domain Eukaryota; kingdom Metazoa; phylum Arthropoda; class Insecta; order Hymenoptera; family Cynipidae; genus Andricus; species Andricus quercusramuli. Next base: position 10,063 of record CAKNXH010057275.1, read on the forward strand.
TGAGACAGATCCATTCCACGACTGCAGGTGGTACACCATGTTTCATCATGGCCAAAAAGACCAATTTTCTACAAACCAGTTCATTTTTCAACGCGAAAATATGAATTTTCAACTAAAACGACGAATTTTTCACCAAATAGTTAAATTCTTAACTGAAATATAATAATTTTCAGCCAAACAGTCGCATTTAGAACGAAAAAGAATGAATTTTCGACAAAATGCTCAAAATTCCAGCCATATAGTCTCATGTTCAATTAGGAAAGATCAATTTTCAATTAGAAATATATATTAGTTTTGAATAAAGAATCGAAAAGTTCCCTTTTCATTTAAAAAAATTATTTCTCAACCAAAAACGATTTTTCAACATAATAGTCAAATTTTTAATTAAGGGATAAATGATAATCTGAAATAACGAATATTGGAAAAAATAAATTTTCAAAAACATAGTTGAACATTCAATCCAAAAAATAATTCCTTAACCAAGAAGACTAATTTTCTCGTCCTCGTCGCTGAATTGCAAACTGAATTACTAGAACCCAATAAGAAATTCCAAATATTTTTGGTTGAAAGTTCATTCTTTTCATATGAAATCTTCATCTTTTATATAAAATCTTTAATAGCAAATTAATCTTCTTCGTGGAAATTTTTTCTGTTTGGATAAAAATTCAACTTCTTGGTTCAATGTTGAACTCGTGTGTCGAACATTGATTTCATTTTCTTCAAATTGAACTATTTTGTTCGAAAATCTTTTCTTTTTCTTCTAAATTGGTAGAAAATTTAACTATTCCCGTGGAAATGACATCTTTTTATATTCTCATCAGTTATGTTTGAGAAAGTACTAGAATCGTCCTAAATTTAAAACCACCGTTTTCCAACGAATCTCCACATTTTGAGACCCCCTGAAGTCGAAACTCAAGTTTTGGCGATAGCTTTAGTCTGTCCGCCCGTCCGTAAACACGATAACTCTCGATAAAAACGTATCAAGTCGAGTTTTGACAATTTTTGTCAAGGTCCTCAAAAAAAGAGTTCGTTAACCAGCATTCCTCGAACAAAGGTTATGGTTTTATTCATCGAAAATGGTATCCAAAAATCGAATTTTCATTTTCATGCCAAACGACGAAAGATACGTGAAAAAAAGTATGAAAGAAGAATTGAAGCTCTTCAAAAAACCTACAATTTTTGTTTTCACAATTTTTCGTTAGGACTCGTTTTTTTATGCATCGAATATGAATAAGTCAAAAATTCTAATATTAGGCCAAACGACGACAGATAAGTGAAAAAGTTTCAGGAAAGAATTGTAGATTTTCAAAAGACCTATAATTTTTCTCTTAACTATTTTTTCATAAGACTTGATATTTTGGGAAAAAGTCTCCAAGAGCAATAGCTGTCAAAAGCTTTCACCAAATTTATTTTAACCACTTTTTGATAGTACTTTTGATTTTGGTTTCATTTATTGAAAATACTGTGGGAAAATCCAAAATTCAAATTTTGAGCCAAACGACGCAGAATACGAGAACGAATCTTCAAGAGCAATTATAACTTTTTAAAAGACCTGCAAAATTTGCACAACTATTTGTTCAATAGGACTTGTCATTTTGGTTTCATTTATTGAAAATACTATTAAAAAAGTCGAAAATTCCAATTTTGAGCCTAACAAAGGTGTGCACAGCTGCAAACAGCTGTGCACGGATCAAATGTACACGAGACCAACTTGTGCACGTCTAAATGTCGATGTGCAGATCCTACGAACGGTTTACGTGCACCGTCCGTGCATTTGAACCGTTCACAGTTGGGAGTATCCCATATGGATACTCCCAACTGCGCACGCATCAATTTGCGTGCAGTTCAACTGTGCACGAAGGTACTGTGCACATCGAGGGCCAGTTTTTTTACGGAATTCGCTTTCGCATTACTTCAGGAACATGGGGGTAAGGCCAGTAAGCCGTGCTCCAGCTTCCAATTCTGGGCACCTGCATGGCATTTCACCTCTTTACGCCAAACCAGGATGCACGCATCGTCCTCATTTGTGTGGTGATACCACACATCGGGCTCGTCGGCCTTCGGCATCCTGGTTGGTTATATTAAGCTAGGCAGCGCGTCCCCAAGGCTTCTTCAACAAAGTTGCCTCTCGGAACGCACTGCGCCTCATCGTCCCCGGCTGATGATCTGACCGGGGCTCTTCTTCTGCTGCAGCGCAGAGGAAGCACTGGGGCGCGCTTTCACACGCCACAGCCTTATGGCCCTTTTTGCCGCACTTCCAACAGGCCTTCGTCCTGTCTGGACCCATGCAGCCCGCTGCCATGTGGCCAAAGCCTAGGCAGCGGTAACACCTCAAGACCTCCGTCTTCTTCCGCACGCGATAGGACACCCATCCCACCTTGAGGCCTCCCGTGCGGATAAGCCTTGCGGCAAGATTATCCCTCATCTCAACGAAGGCCTTCAGATTACCTCTGAAGGCCTACTTCGTCAAACTGAACCTTTATTTCGCCGCTCGTTGCTACTTTGAAGTGTCTACGAACGGCGGCCTCCACTTCTGCCACATTGGCGGTAGTGTCGAGATCCAGGACCTCAACCTCGATGCGGAGGGCGAGCTCACGCACGCTACCTACCCCCAGCACCGACCACTTCTTTGATTTCCGCGTACAATTTGGTTCTGCCATCCGCCTTCGGCCCAACCTCCACAAGGACCTCTCCGTTTCGGGTTTCTCTGACACCGTTGATAGTTACTCTAGGGTGTCCGGGTTTACCTTTTGCTTGAGGTTCTTGAGGACCTCCGCGTAGCTCGAGCCTATGGCCGGTCTTATGAGGACTGCCTCATGTGGAGCTCGCCTTGTTGGTTTGGCCTGCTTCATGTTAGTAGCAGGCCTCTTTTCCTCGTCTCCTCGCTTGGTTGTCGAGTTCACCGCCGCTACAGCAATGCGGGTCCTCGCCCTCTTCTTCATCGGCTTCGAGGAAGAATTTACCTCAACGGGACTCAGGGTTGACTCCCGTTCACGCTTCCCTAGCTTGGGAGCGGGAGTTTCCACGGCTTCTTCTGCCTGAGTACCGTTATGGCTAGTCTCCTTCTTCGCCTTAGCCATCCTCACAAGTTCTATCCCCTTTTTTCCGGCGACCGTTCCAACTTCTATTGGAACGAAACTTAACCGGTAATCAAGACTGGTAATCCAGCTTGAGCGCCAGATCACTTACCTCATTCAGCCCATGCCTGATTGGCATGAACATGTTTTTCTTTGTGTCTGATAAATCCAGCATCATTTTAACAGCGCCCTTCAACTCCTCGATAAGCTGCTGTGCCTCTCCCAACCTTTGCTGCACCTTCAGGATGTCCTGCTTTGCTTCCGTCTTTTGACTAATGTCGAACTCCTCCGTCACGTTCAACGGACCACCCAACTCCTCACATACGCTTCGATTTAAGTTTTTATTCTTCTCCCTACTGTTCCCACGAGTAGCTAGGGAAGTATAGGTCCACCCCCACAGAGCCCCGCATGCGGGGGTAAGGTCTATATACTCAAGGAGGCTACCTGTTATCCTAGAGACACCGCGCCCTGGTGCCACGCAGTCTTCGGCACAGTTGTTAACGCCTTGGCTTGGGGGATTTTCTTTCGGGACCATCCCTGGATCATTGTCCGCGACTGCTTATTGAGTTGTGTAACCGTATTTAGCAGAAACCCTCGGTACAGGGCCCCCCTATCCGCAGTGGTGCGACTATTCACGTGCACAGGTGGTGCCCAAATAACGTTTCACGTGCACAGATAGGACACTCCCAACAGTACACGTGCATAGTTTAGTATCCCATCTGTGCACGTAGACTTGTAAGTTGAAAACCTGATCGTTAGGGGTTTACATAAAGCCAGAAGCCCTATATTTGACCGGGCTCCGGAAATTTCGGGTTTTCGAACAGGTTCAGGTTCTCCAAAAAGTTCAGGTGCCCGAAAATTATGGGTTTCCGAAGCGATTTGGGTGCCCGAAAGGTACCCGAAAAGTTTGGTTCTGGAATTTCGTGAATACCTTGAAATCCATGAATTTCTTTAATACCGTAAATTCCTCCTAATTCCGCGAATTCCGTGCATTACGTAATTTCCTTGAATTCTGTCAATTCCAGAATTCCCTGAATCTTGGCAATTCAGGGAATTCCTGAGACTTTAAAATAGTGAAGGATTTCAGAGAATTCCAATGCATTTTGGATTCTCGTGAATGTCGAGGGCCCGAAAGAATTTGAGTACTCGAAGCTTTCGAGAAAATGAAGTAATTCCAGTACTCGAAGCCTTCGAGGAAACGAAACAGTACGAGTACTCGAAGAGTTTAAGCACCCGGCTGTTGCTGAGAACCCAAGACAGGTTGAGTTCTCGAAATTTTCGAGTAGTCCAAGCAATTCGAGTACCCGATACAACTCGAGAACCCGACCTTTTTTGGGTACTCGAAACCAGTCAGGTGCTTGAATTTTTCGAGTTCTCGACAGTTCGATTATTCTCGAGTACGAGTATTCGAGTATTCTCGAGTATTAATTGAGACTTGCACAGTTGGGTGTGTCTTCTCTGTGCACGTGCACAGTTGTAACACAGACCCTCGACGTGCACAGCTGGGCTTGTGCGTAGTTATATATGTCGCAAATTGAGACGTGCAGAGTTGGGAATCTCCCATCTGTGCATGTGTACTTGTCAGTTGAAAATCTGATCGTATTATTTGACACGTGCACAGTTGAGTCTCCCATCTGTGCAAGTATATCGTTCGTGGGGAATTAAACTATCAAAAAAGAAGAAAAAAAATAAACAATGAAAAAAAAAAGAACTAAGGTAAACGTCCCAGTAATCGTGACCATTTGAGATTTCATTTACTTCAAATATTTAGAAAACTTTTTGGTCGTTGTCCCAGTCTTCGTGAAAAAGGTCAAGTTTTCTTGAAATCAGTTTTTAGCGATTCGGAGGTGCATTTCAAGTGTATTTTGATATTTTAACTATACTTTGATGAAATGAAAGATATATTCTTAGTTATATATTGATTGAGACCTCTGAGATTAAATCCGTGGAAACAACCTCAAAATCGAACCTTCTGATAGTTATGATACGTCTGATGAACACTATAATAATAATCAATCATAATGAAAATAAATTTTCTTTTCAAATATTAAGTTTTTATCATAGTTAAAAATATTGTCGAAGAAATTTATTATTTTATTCATAAGAAATAAAGTAGTCTCAAAAATAAATCGAAATAAATATTTATTAGAATTTGTATCACGATAAGTAATTACTATAATGTTGAAATTATTTTATAATACTGAGCGTTATAATAAAAAATCATTAACATTTCAAGTAACTATATTTAACACACGAAATTTGATAAATTGCAGTAACTAAAAAAATCATGTGTATTTGGATGTTATTTTCTGTTTAAGTTGTCAAAATATTGAAACTATCAATAATTATATATCTATTACACATTTTTTTTTTATATTATGCAGTATCGATTAATGTTAGTGAATAAAAAATCACTCAATAAACAATAACTTCACTGAAAAATGGTAATGAACTAAAAAATTTATAATGAAATCTCTAAACTCATGCCAATATTTTACATCACTTTTTTCAGTTTTAAGCACTAATTTATATTACGATCACTACTCACAGTAACAGCTATCCGATTTCATTTGATGCTTTTTTCAAATTATTTAAATTATTATTTGTAACGAAATATGGAAATAACATTTTGACAGAGTCGTCCTAGTCTTCGTGAACGGTCACGATTACTCGAGCAACGTCCCTATAATCGTTACATTTCTTTGTGCCCTTTTTTGACAGAACTCCTCGTTTTTTATTTATTTATCGAAATTAATATGCAAAAATCTAAAATTCCAATATCACGCTAAAAGACGCGAGATACGTAAAAAGCCTAAAAGAAGACTTGTACGATATTTTGTTTTATCGATCAAAGTAATATGAACGCACAAATCCCATTTTCAGCATAACCAAACGCGAGATATTGACTAAAGCGACTTAACCTTCAACTATACTCAATTGTTATGTTTTTTGAGATGTTTTCGATAAAGTTTCGTTCAAGCATTCCAAGTGCAAAGAAGAAATATACGAGCGAAAAGCGCGAGATCCAATACACGCGCGCCCTAGGTTTATGATATTTTAACACTTTTTTCAATTAGTGCAATATTAAATTAGTACAATAAGTGTTATTTTTGAAATCAAAAATTTTTTGTTTAAATAATTTAAAATTGGAAGACTTGAAATTAAAGTATTGTAGAATAAAAGTTCTTCAAAGTGGAAAATTCCAAATGTTTTGGCCTATAAATTTGAAAAAACAAGTTGTGAATGTTTAAAATTACCCCTTCATTTGACATCAGTCGAAATAAAATAAAATAAAAATTTCAAATGTAAGAAAGATGATAAAAAAAATGTTTTTCTAGTCTTTGATATTTTACAATTTTTTTCAATTAGTGTAATAGAATTAGAGTGATAAGTGTAATTTCTAAAAGCACAACATTTTGAATCTGAATAATTTAAAATCAAAATATTTAAAATGATAATAACTAAAAGTCATCCGAAACAATAAATTGATTTCTGAATTTTCCTAAGCACTATTAATAGAAAATAAATTTTTAATCGTGAATGACCTAATAAAATTGGAAAACAATTCTGTTCTTCACATTTTGTTACGTCACCGGTAGCGGTTACCAAAAAATTACCGGTAATAAAAATAAGATTTCCGCAAAAATTTCATATGATTTATGTTTTATTTAAAAATATTAACTTTAGGTTTTTAAGATTTCAAAGCATGTCAAAACAGAATCCGGAAAATATTAGAATTATTTGTTTAATATGGCAGAATTTTAACAAATTTTGGGAAAAATGAATTGTTCCAACAGATATTCAGAAGTTTTGAAAATATTGGAAAATAATTTCAAACTTCAGAATTTTGAAAGCCCTTTCGAGAATAAACAAATTTCTTGAGATTGCTAGCAGCATTTTTAGCCATTTTTATTTTTCAAAATTAATTCTCAGAGAATATTTAAAAAGATTTTCGAACATTTAAGAGGTTTCCAAATTATTGTTGAAAAAACAGCTGAAAGATTTCAAGGCAATTTTTTTTAAGTGTGCAAAATTTAAAAAAAATCGAATCATTTAAAAAAAATATTCAAAAGGTGTACAAAATTCGAAAAGACTAGAAAATAATTTTTAATTTGAGAAGATTAAAAAAATTTTCAAACAAAATATAGAATCATTATGATGTATTATTGTTCAAATACAAGAAAAAGATTTGCTCATGATTCCTGAAAGAATTTGACATAATTTTCAATTTAGAAAATTAATTCTTAAACAAAATTTCAACAGATTTCAAAAGGCTTCTAAAAATTTCAAAAAAATGTGGAAGGTTTTAAGGCAATTTTTTGAATTTTGAAATATTCTTCCAAATTTTATAAAATATTTGATTCCATTTGAAACATAAACGTCTAAAAGTTACAAATATCTTTTAAACGGAATCCAATTTTTTTAATAAAATTTTATAAAATCCTGTAATGGAAAAAATTGCCATCAAATTTACTAGATTATTTCTAAATACATTCGAAATCTTGAATTATAAACTTTTAAAATTAAAATACACATTTTTTTATTCAAATGCTCAATAATTTGAACGTATAAAATAAAAGCTCTTATCAGAATTTTCATTAAATGCATTTATACTGCAAAATAACATTTCTTCAACTTTTATAAATTGTACAGTTCAAAGATTCAAATTCAGTTCAAAAAATGTATATTCACGTTATCATTTTCAAAGCTGTAAATTAAAAAATGAATCAATACATTTGTGAATTCTCCAGACTTTATCACTTGAAGCAATTCTAAGCTAGAAACATGTAAAAGTTGAACGATTAATTTTTTTCAAGCTGAGAACTTTTTAAATTTCAGTTTGAATTAGAACTTACATAATATTTTAGGTTGTTTCAAATTAATATTAATTTTCAATTGAATTACTGTTAAATTGTTGCTTATGCATAAAAATTTGTTTTTGTTTCGAAATGTTTCTCAAATATTTCTTCAAAATTATTTTTTGAAAATGAAAAATAATTTATCGAGGAATATAAAGGAAAAATTTGTATTATCTTAAAACCTTTCGAAATACTCAATAAACGTCAACATTTTTTTTCAAAATCTTCAAAAATTTACATTTTGTTTCAAATCTTTTGAAATCTTTTCAAACTTTAATTAATTTAGGAAATGTTTTCAAAACATCTAAATATCTTTCAAAATGATTCGAATTTCTCCTAAAATATCTTAAAAAATCCTACAAAATAAACAAATTTCCTCGAAATCTTCCTGATTATTTTTTAACAATTTTGGAAATCTTTTGAAATCTTTTTAAACATTCTGTTGAAATTATTTTCCAACAATAAAAATAATTTTAAATTTCCCTAGGAACCTTGACAAAATTATTATTTTTTTAAACCTTTCAGAATTTTTGAAAAGCTCTTAATTGCTGCGTATTCCTGCATATTTTTATGGATAAGAGACGTATTGTATAATGATATGTATATAGCTACTATGGAAAAGTTCAGAAATCAAATATGTTATTTTTATTTACATATATATTTCGGTTCTAGCCTCTGATGTCAAATCTTTTTCATAAAAGTTCAGCTGAGCAATCTCGCTATTTCGATTGTGTTCATATGTTATTTCACCAATTTGGAAGTCTAATTATTATATCACTTTTCCGGAAATAATTAATTATTTCATTATATCTCATTCTAACATTTGTCCAAGATTATTAAACATTTTTATTCCGAAACGCTGTAAATTTTAAGGCTAATCTATGATTGTACGTTGTTTTCCCAAACATCACCTTGTTACTAGCATGTGGTTACTCTGGCGTGATAATGTTACCTGCATCGCTTATAAAATGTTACTGCTTTGAGTGGAAAAGATATAGTCACCAAGTGACCATCATGGAAGTTACATGTGACTACTCAGACTAGTAACTGTGTTAGTTGGGATATTTATTTAAGAGAACTTATTAATGAACTCCAAAATTTCTTATGTCAAGATGAAACTTTCTCCATGTACTTTCTTCCTGAACAAATTTCGCACTTTTATCAGAAAAAATTCAATAAAAAGGTATATACAAAAATAACCGATGTTTCGACACTGCTAGTAGAAACATTTTTTTGAAGTCAAATTTACGAGGAATAAAATGTCATTTCGTTCAAAATAAAAGTCAGAATGAAGTCAGAGCTTAAAATAAATTTTTTAGAACTTCATGCGTAAAAAAAGGAGATTACAACGAGAGGGGTTGACAAATCGTGAAGTCAGGTGTACACTTGTAATGAAGTCTCCTGAAATATCTGAAGTCACTTGAAGTCACTTGAATTCACTTGAAGGCACATGAATTCACTTGAAGTCACTTGAATTCACTTGAAGTCACTTGAATTCACTTGAAGTCACTTGAAATCTCCTGAAATATCTGAAGTCATTTGAATTCACATGAAGTCACGTGAAGTCACTTGAAATCACCTAAATTCATTTGGGGTCACCCATATACCACGTGGAAAGTTTGGGGGAGGGGGTATAGCAATAGTCGATGATTGTCCACAAGGGGAGCCGAAGGGGTCTATCCAAAGTCTACGTGGACTAAGGTGGTCCAAAATTTGTTTTTTTTTTTTCAATTTTCATGCATCGCCTGCAAATTTGTTCAAATCCCAAAAAAATAAATGCGTTTAAAAAGAAAATGATATTCAGAGGTTCCGCAAGCCCCCTATAGTTTAACACGTCTTTTCCATAAGAAATTAAGACGTTTTTGTATATTTTATTCAGAATCGTCAATATTAGGTGTATCGAGTTGATCCTGAAAAATTTTCTACAGAATTAGCTATAGAATGCGAATAAGAAATTACTTTTTGAAATTCGCCCAGATAAGTCTGTTTTGTAGGGTCCCAAATAAACCCCGTAAGTGAAAAATTGGGTATTGCGAGTTTCTGGCCCTGACCATTATTTTTTTGAGGTTTCTTTTGGTAAACATTGTTTCTAATAAATAAAATATTACTTCATTGTGATAATTTGATGAAAAATAAATTGTTCAACCAATTAATTATTGTTTATAGCCATTTTATCTTAGAATGGAGTTGAAAAGTCGCGGTTTTATCTAAATTTTTTAACTGGTTCTGAACTTTTCAGTTAGAGCGAGGCAATACTCAATTGAATTCAACAGAAATAATTGTTTAAACCATTTAATGTTTAAAATAATATTCTCATAGAATAATCCTAGAATTTTGCAGATTATTCTACAATTTTCCACTTTTGGTTCACTTTCAAATAATAGTAGGGTCATAATTAAATCAAGTTAACAAACATAATTGTTCAAACAATTCATTATTATTTTTAATGATATTCTTTTTGAATAATGTCATAAAGTTGCGGTTTTTTCTAGAATTTTGAACTCTTCTTCTACTTTTCACTTAGATTATGGTAATAGTGACTGAAATTCAACAAAAATAATTTTTCAAACAAATATTTATTGTTTTTAACTATCTTGCCCTATAATAATGCTAGATAGTTGCGATTTTTTCTGAAATTTTTTGTCTACTTTTTACTTAGTGAGATCATAATGTAAGTTAATAAACATAATTTTTCATACAATTTATTATGGTTTATAACTATCATCTCTTAGAGAAATGCTAGAAAAATATTCTCTTTATTGTTTATTTATTATTTGTTCATAACTGAAAAGCCGAAGCAAAGTTGAAAATTTAAGAAAAACCCACAAGTTTCTAGCAATGATCTAAGAGAAGATAGTATTCAACAATAATAAATTGTTTAAACAATTATGTTTATCAACTTGCTTTATTTATCATCTCACTCTAATTATAAAATTCGGAAAAACCGCGACTTTCTAACTGTATTCTGAGAGAAAATTGCTAAAAGCAATAATAATTTATTAAAACAATGCATGTAAACGTCTAATTATCAGTGAGAAGTAGAATTTTATGTATTAGAAACACTTTGTTTAAAAAAGCCGCGAAAAATCATAATTAGCGCCAGCAACTCACAAACCCCAATTTTTCACTTATAGGCTGTTTTTGGGTCCCTATAAAACAAACATATGGGGGTGATATTTGGAAACTAATTATTCATTCGTATTCTGTAGCTAATTGTGAAGAGCAATGTTGAGTTTCAACTCAATTCACCTAATATTGACGATTCTGACTTCGGAAAATGTAATAATCTAAATAGATTGGTTCATAATCACCCACAAATCTGTATATCATTTTTTACATTCTCATTCTAATGAGAAGGTATTGGTTTTATGTAAAATTTGACTTGGTCGGTTTTCATCAAATCTCCACGTTTTGAGACCCCCTGAGCCAGAAAAAAAGGTTTTTATCAAGGTGTCTGTCTGTCTGTCTGTCTGTAGGCACGATAACTTTCGAAAAAATAATCAGATTGGGTTGTGCTTTGGCACACTTTTTTAGGACCTAAAAAGAAAGAACAAGTTCGTTAACCAGCTATTTCGGATGAAAATTCAAAAAGTGAGCACATTTTGAAAATTTTTGAGAACACTTTTTTTGAAGTTTTGGAAATTCTATGGACGGTTATTAGTAGGAAGCAAAAAGAGAAAAAAAATATCCTAATGACTTTTTCAGATAAAAAAAAAATTACCAGAGTTATAGCATTTTCAAAATTCCAAAAAACAAACGAAAATGAACTTTTTAAGCCGAAAAACGCACGTTATGAAAAAAAGTCAAGAGAAGAAAAACGTTGCTTTTTGAACACCTTACAATATTTTCATAATAACTTTTTGAATTTTTCAAAAAATAAAAAATTTAAATTCTGATCGCACAACAAAATAATGAGAAATCAAAAATTCCATTTTGCTGTGAAACTATGCAGGATACGACAAAAGATGACTGGTCCAAAATTATGCACCTAAAAAAGATCTACAAATTTGTTATTATTTACTTTTTGACATGACGCGTAGTTTTTGTTTTATTTATAAAAAACAGCATTGAAAATAGAAAAAATAAATTTTTAGACGAATAACACAAGCTACGAAAAACATGACGAAGACAACATTTGTTCATTCAAAGAAGAGGTACAAATTTGTTATCCATCATGTTTCGATAGGACGCGTAGTTTTTATTTTATTCGTGAAAATAACATTGACAGAAAAGAAATCAAATTTTTGGAAAACTTTGGAAAAATCCATTTTCGTTGTAAGAATATATTCAAAATGAAAAAAATAACTTCTTTGAAAAACGGAAAATCTGAAATAACATTTTAACTAATAAGATTTGTCGCTTAATTTATATAATTATTCTTGATTTGAAATCAAATACAAATCGCGAAGCGCGACGCCCAAATCGCGCGCCGTAAGTGCGCTCAAACTTTTTTGTTTCTATTATACGGTGCACAGAACCTAACGTGGAACGCAAGGTTCAAATGAATTTGAAATCAAATATCGAGCGCGAAGCGCGAGCATCTGGATGAGAATGTGTTCCTTAAGGTCGATAGAACCTTGAGTAAATAAATTTCCTTTTCAGTCTAAAATAAAAACAAATTTAACAATCACTTCATATGTAGAGGTTTTGATAATTTTCTAATATTTAGAAATAAACTTTTTCTTTTCATCGAAGTCGAACACGAAGTTCAAAGATCTAGAGGAATCGAGCGTAAAGCGCGATGTGAATACGCCCGAGCGCGTAGCGCGAGGTGAATACATAATCGAGCGCGAAGCGCGAGATAAATATATGATCGAGCGCGAAGCGCGAGATCCAACAGTCGCGCGCCCTAGGCGCGCTCAAACTTGCGAGCGAAGCGAGCCGCGCGCGCAGCGCGCGATGAGAATGTGCCCGCGAAGCGGGCAGATTTTTTTAAACGCATTTAATTATTTTTTTTGGATTTGAACAAATTTGGGTCCCGTTTTCCTGAATCTTCGGATTTCTTTTTAGAAACACATAAAAAACTAAAAAAATATTCACCGAGGGGTTCACAACTCGACTGATGGATTGTACACTGACTTCAATTGATTTCAGTGACTTCATGTGAATTCAAGTGACTTCACGCCAGTGATATTCACGCCAGTGGATATAAATCCACGTGGACAGAGGAGCCAGGGAAAGAAGGTTCGTCAAAAGTCCACGCTTGTCCACGAGGAGTGGGGCGGTGGTGAAGATGTAGTAAAAAATTGTCTACGTGGTATATGGATGGCCCCCTTGAAGTCATTTGAATTCTCCTGAAGTAACTTGAAATCTCCCGGAATATCTGAAGCCATTTGCATTCACATGAAGTCACGTGAAGTCACTTGAAATCACCTGAATTCACTTGAATTCTTCTGAAGTCACTTGAAATCTCCTGAAATATCTGAAGTCATTTGAATTCACATGAATTCACGTGAAGTCACTTGAATTCACTTGAAGTCACTTGAATTCTCCTGAAGTCACTTGAAATCTCCTGAAATATCTGAAGTCATTTGAATTGACATCAAGTCACTTGAAATCACTTGAATTCACTTGAATTCACTTGAAGTCACTTGTATTCTCCTGAAGTCACTTCAAATCTCCTGAAATATCTGAAGTCATTTGAATTCACATGAAATCACGTGAAGTCACTTGAAGTCACTTGAATTCTCCTGAAGTCACTTGAAATCTCCTGAAGTCAGTGAAGTCTTCTGAAGTCACTGAAATTTCCTGAAGTATCTTGAAGTCAGAAGTAGGTGTACACCCAGTCGGTCGAGTTGTCAACCCCTCGGATTACAATTACTTTAGTAATTATATTTTTTGTGAAGTTAGTAAACGCAAAACGTTTTAAATTAGTTGATCGGCGGCAAATGATAATAAATCAGCTGATTGATCAAAACAGAAGCAATTGTTAAGACATAGAGTGTGTAGGAAGTAAGGGTGGGCGTACAAAGGCGTAGAACCTCTGCTCAGAGCGCCAAAAACCATTGCATCTATTTTGATCAATCAGCTGATTGATTATTATTATTATTATTATTGTTCATTGTTCAAATAATTTGAAACGTTTTGTGTTTACTATCTTTACTATAAATGTAGGAACTGAAGTAATCTTATACTTCGTTTTTTACGCAGGAGGTTATAAAATCATTCATTTCAAGCTCTGACTTCATTCCGACTTTTATTTTACACAAAATGACATTTTATACATCACCAGTTTCACTTTTTTTAAATCTTTGTATTCTACGTAAACAAGTATCAATAATATTTATAGTTTTAATTATTTTACACTTGCGTTCCAAAAAAAATTGTTTTTAGTTTGGACATAAAGCGAGAAAGAAAAGAAAGAAAGAGAAAGACACAGAGCGGTGTCAAAACGTCGGCTATTTTTAGGTAGACACTTTTATCAAATTTTGACTGATAGAAGTGCAAAATTTGTACGTAAACAAATGACCAAATCAACCTTCCTTTTCTGTATTTCGAGAAATTATCTACATAATTCAAGCCCACCGTGTAAAGTTTTTATTCTTTAAAAATTTCCCAAATTACACATAAAATTGTGTCTCATTTTATTTGGTTTTATTTGAAAATGTATTATTACGAGTTCTAAATTACACACGACCTACCTGTTAGCTACCATCATAAACGCAGTTAATCAATTTTTCCATGTGAAAGTGTTTTCAGAGAAAACTAATCTCCTGATAGAAATTCAGATAATTTTATGAAAGTGAAACCGAAAATAAAATATAAAACTTTTGAGATGTGCAAATTATTCGTTTTTAATTCCATGTTATCTCATGTAATTAATAAGAACTTTTATGTTACTTTCATAATACCATTTATAGGTCTGTTAGCTAATATCATAAACGCAGTTATATCATTTTTACATTTGGAAGTATTTTCAGAGAAAACTAATCTCCTAGGAATTCAAAGAATTTTATGAACGTGTAACTGAAAATAAGAGACAATTTTTTATACATGCAGATTAATTTTCAAATTTTCATTTCATCTCTTATTATTGCCTAATAATAAATTTTAAAGGTATTTTTATCTGATGCACGCATTTGTAAATTTGAAATGTTTACATCTATTTTAATATATACAATACAGAATTAATATATGAGATAATTATTACTGATTCATGTGAATATTCGAAATCGTTTAATTGTCAATCTTTATAAATGTCGTAGGCATTTCGAAGTTTCAGTTAGTCGGCTGACTGCCGGATTTCAGAAACATTTTCAGCGAAATCTATACCTGGCGTCCAACTGTCTGGTTTACTGAAGCATTCAAAAGAATACTTAAAAGAGTAATCCATTTTATTTTGTAATTTTCATGCATATCGCCCGAAATGTTGTTCGAATCTAGAAAAACATAAGTCCATTTCTTCAAATATTTGGAGGTGGGTCAAGCACCCAGAAGTTTAAAACGTATTTCCCATTAGAAAAAAAACTTTTTTGTACATTTTATTCAGAATCTTCAATATTAAGTAAATCGAGCTGAAAATCAACATTTCTCTTGACAATTTATAATAGTTTACACACGAAATATCACTTTCCGAATATCACCCCCATAAGTCTGTTTTATAGGGTCCCAAAAAACATAAGTTAAAAAATAGTTTTCACGAGTTTTTGGCGCTAATTATGATTTTTTGCGGTTTTTAAATGCAAATTGTTTTTCATACCTAAAATACTACTTGATAACGATAATAAGTTGCTTACCTGAATTGCTTAAACAATTTATTATTCTTCTTGGCAATTCTCTCATAGAATGGAGTTGGAAAGTCAAGGTTTTTTCAAAAATGTTCCATTTTTTGTCCAATTTACAATGATAGTGAGGTAATACTTAATTATTGTTACCGAACATAATTGTTCAAACAAATCATTATTATTGTTAATGATATTCTCTCAGAATAATGCTAGAAATTTACAGTTTTTTACAAAATTTTCCACTTTTTCTCTAATTTTCAAATAGAGTAAGGTGAATAATGATTTAAAGTTAACGAAATTATTCGTTTGAGCAATTTATTATTATTGTTAATAATATTCAATAGGAGTAATGCAAGACAGTTGTTGTTTTTTTTCATCAAATTTACAACTATTTCTTTACATTTCACTTGGAGTATGTTCATAATTAATTCAATTTCCGAAAAATAATTATTAATTACAACTATCTTCTTCTTTATTAATGCTAGAGAGTTGTGGTTTTTTCTGAAATTTTCAACTTTTCACCAAATTTCTACTTTGCAAAGTAATAAATTAGGCAAGTTAAAAAACATAGTTTTAAAAAAAATTTATTGTTGTTTATAACCATCTTCTCTTAGATAAGTCCTAAAAAGTTCCGGTTTTTTCTGAACACAAGAACTTAAAAAAAGAAAAAACATTGCTGCTTCACACATTTGTTCGACCGCTTTGACAAACGCTTTTCATAGACGTAAAATTAAATTTTAATGTAGGCAGAGAGATGGCAGCACTTCCCATACGCTCCATGATGGCTGGATGCTCTTAACACTGTTTTCAGGGAAATAATGTTACTTTATTTCCCTAGGGAATTTTGGAGTCTAGCTAGTTTTAGTCAATGTTGAGTCAATGATAATTTGAAATATCAACAGTGTAATAGCAGCGATCCCGAATAGCCAAGAACTTCTTTCAAATAAAATTAATAAATGTGTAAGAGTATCTTAAATATAATGAGTAGAAATTTTCATCAAGGTGTGCCACTTTCTTCGAAGAATCCCGAACATTCTTTTACTTTCGTTAAGAGTCACGGACCCTTTTTCTTCATCGCCCGAGGATCCCGGGCAAGGCAAGTGTTTCGCGGTAACATGAAGGAGGCTCGGCTCGGACCACCTTGGACATTGGAAACTTGACCGAAAGTCGTAACACTACTACTATATAAGCAGACGGTCCAGATTCTTGTGGCCCTTCCGTTCTTGAATATACGGAGCGTGAAATCGAATTCGTCGGTTTTCCTGAGATCAATGCTCGGTAATGCGTGTGCGTCGATCAATGGTCCGAACTAACGTTCTTCGGCTCTTATGCAACTGAACTTGAAATGACGTGAAGAGGTACTTTATTTAAGGAATCGCATGAATTTATCTTCCTTTTACGATTTCCTACTCACTGAGTGTCTCCAAACACTTTTTAGCTGTGACAATGATCAGAAATGTAGAAAAATAATTTATTTATGTTTATGAAGTTGAAGAGACTATTTATTCTGATTCATTTATATATTTTGAATCCTTGCATGTGAATCTTATGCATTTTTAACGATGTTTAAATATTGAACAAGGAGAGACCAGCAAATGTAAATTTTATTTTTGTTTTCAAATTTCGTTAATGGAAACTCAGTATATGATATATACTAAATATATGCCACAGCAGTAATATGCACTTATTATCCGTTTTCGTGAAATTCGACTTTGACACATTCGACACAGGTCATATAGAGTTTGGCAAAAAACACATTTAATCGGCCTAAAGCTCAAGCCTTGGCTTCATATCCAAAATGGTGCGTGTTCTGATAGGATCGGATGTGATCGGATATAATATGATAAAGCAGGATCAGATTGGATTGAGTAGAATTAGATATAATGAAATCGGATGGGATACGATAGGATGGGATATGATGGGATCAGATATTACAGAATCGGATAGGATCGAATAAGATCCGATAGCATAGGATAGGATACGCTAGAATTGAATAGAATCGGATATGATCAGGTAGGTCCGGATAGGATCGCATAGTCTCAGATAAGATCAGAAAAGATCGAATGTGGTCGGATTAGATATGATACAATATGATCAGGTAGGTTAGAATCAGATCGAATAGGATAAAAATGGCTAGCATTTGATAGGATTGGAAAGGATCTAATATGATACGATGAGGTCGGGTAGGTTAGCTTCAGATATGATAGAATCGGATAGGATAGGGTATGTTTTATCATCAATCCAATACAATCACTAAATTTTCTAAATGAAAATAAACATATATGAAAGTTGAACATTTCAAATACTATAATTAATAGACTACGAAACACTTTATTGTAGACGCATGTAGTCTATTCTGCCTAATTTTTCAAAGAAAGTATTTTTTCGAAGTGACCTTCTTAGCGCGCGTATTCATGGAATACGTGAAATTCATGGAATACGTGAAATTCAAGGAATTCATGAAATTCATGGAATTCAAGGAATTCAAGGAATTTATGGAATTCACGGAATTCATGGAATTCAAGGAATTCAAAGAATTTACGGAATTAAAAGAATTTATGGAATTCACGGAATTCATGGAATTCAAGGAATCGATGGAATTCAAGGAATCTATGGAATTCAAGGAATTGATGAAATTCGAAGAATTCATGGAATTCAAGGAATTTATGAAATTAATGGAATTCAAGGAATTCACGGAATTCACTGCTGTCCAAAAGTATAACCTAGTAAGTCATATTTGTCGCAAAGGCTATTTTCCAGCATTTATGCACGAGAAAATGACCTCTATCGGAAATGTTACTTACTAGGTTATACTTTTGGACAGCAGTTCAAGGAATTCATGGAATTCAAGGAATTGATGGAATCCGAAGAATTCATGGAATTCAAGGAATTGATGGAATTCAAGAAATTGATGGAATTCAAGGAATTAACGGAATTCAAGGAAATCTAGAAATCGATGGAATTAAAGGAATTAATGGAATTCAAGGAATTGATGGAATTCAAGAAATTGATGGAATTCACGGAATTAACGGAATTCAAGCAAATCTAGGAATTCATGAAATTCAAAGAATTCGTGGCCAACGGTCATACCACGCTGAAAAAACCAGTTCTCGTTAGATCACTGAAGTTAAGCAGTGTTGGGCGCGGTTGGTACTTGGATGGGTGACCGTTCGAGAATACTGCGTCCTGTTGGCTCGACGTGGGCGTGATGAGCCCACACTTGTAGTTATTTACTAGAAGAAACTATCCACCTAGAAACCCTACCCGAATCGGGTAGTGTCACGCCTACCACGAAGTGGAAATGGCTTAATGGTATACATACATACATGGAATTCAAGGAATTCAAGGAAATCTAGGAATTCATGAAATGCAAGAAATTTATAGAATTTAAGGAATTCATGGAATTGAAGCAATTCATGGAATTCAAGAAATTCCCGAAATTCACGGAATTCTCGGAATTCACGGAATTCATGGAATTCACAGAATTCAAGCAATTCACTGAATTCATGGAATTCACGCAATTCAATTATTTCACGAAACTCATGGAATTCACGGAATTAGTGGAATTCACAAAATTCGTGGAATTCACGGAATTATTGCGATTAACGAAATTCAACGAATTTGCGGAATTCAGAGAATTCAAGGAATTCACAACACTTGCAGAATTCACGGAATTCATGAAATTCACGGAATTCGTGAAATTCACGTAATTTGTAGAATTTATGAAATCCATAGAATTCACGGATTTTACGGAATTCACGGAATTCATGGAATTCTTGGATTTTACGGAATTCACGGAATTCATGGAATTTATGAAATTATAGTTAACGACCATACCCCGCTGAAAAACCCAGTTCTCGTTAGATCACTGAAGTTAAACAGTGTTGGGCGCGGTTAGTACTGGGATGGGTGACCATTCAGGAATACTACTGCGTGTTGTTGGCTCGTCGTGGTTGTGGTGAGCCCACACTTGTAGTTATTTACTACAAGAAACTATCCACCTAGAAACACTACCTGAATCGGGTAGTGTCACGCCTACCCCTAGAGGCTCGCCGAAAGGGAAATGGCTTAATGGTATAAGAAAAAAAAAAAAAAAAAAATAGAATTCACGGAATTAGTGGAATACATGAAATTCATGAAATTCACGGAATTATTGCGATTAACGGAATTCAAAGAATTCGCGCAATTCACGGAATTGAAGGAATTCACAACACTTACAGAATTCACGGAATTCGTGGAATTTATGAAATTGACGGAATTAATGGAATTCACAGAATACATGGAATTCACGGAACACATGGAATTCACGACTCTCATAGAATTTACGGAATTTCCGGAATTAATGGAATTTAAGGAAGTCATAAAATTCACCGAATTCAAGGAAATAACGGAATTTAAGGTATTCACGGAATGCGTGGAATTTACGGAGTTCACAGAATTTATGAAATTCACGTAATTTAGAAAATTCACGCAATTCCGGAAATTCACGGAAATTACGAAATTCATAGAATGCCTTTAAATCGTGGAATTCCATGAGCTATGTTAATTTTTTCACCAGTACCGACAATTATTTTTTTCCAGTACCGACATTTTTTTCACTTGTACCCGTAATTCTTTTTACTGGTTTTTTTCAAAAAGCATATTACCGGTTACCCTTGACCTTGAAAATGATGAGCCCGCATAAAATTAATAGGATGCCCACGTTTCAGAAGTAGATAGATCTTGAAAACATACAAAATAAAAAAGTGAGGTTTTATAGAATATATTCTTTTATGTGTACAAAATTCGAAGGAAAATATAAATAAGATTTTCGAAAAACTCTTTTATTCTTCCAATATTCTAAAAAGCTTCTCCTTATATAGAATTTTCTTCTGAAAATGAACTCGATTTTATGAGAGAAAATTTTCTTGGCCAAATAAACGGTTTTGCCCTAATTTTTCCTACTTCTAAAACTTTACATCGAACAATGTTATATGAATAGTATATAAGTATCTATTACATCTGATATAATCTTGTTATTCTTATTGTATCAAAAATACATATGTAAATGATAAACCTTGATTATATCTTTTAGCAGAGTGAAGTTGGCATTACTCATTTAAATAAAGAAATTATATCATTTATTTGACTTGTTTATACTTTATTATTGTCTTGCGCTAATCTAGTCTCTGATAATGCGTTCTACGTACTTATGTGTGGCAACCAGTTCAATATATACTGCCTGTGCCTCTCTGCCAATCGATATAGTTAATTTCACTGAAGTTATATTTTTCTACAGGGTGTCCACGCCAGGGCTTACCGAAAATTATGCAACCCGTCTTACACGCCAATGCTATTCTCATGGCCGTGTACAGCGGGTTGCATACTTTTTGGTTGGCCCTGGCGTGGACACCCTGCATATCAGTTTATTTTTGAATTGCATTCCAGTAAGACAGAATTTGTAAAATTATGAATAATGCTAAACGAAGATTTTGGTTGGCTTACTTCTTGGTGGTGAATAAATTCATCTCAGGACAAATTTTCATATATTCATCAAGTTCGACAGAAGCGATTTTTTTATATTTTCCATATCTGATAATGTCAATGGAACTTGTAAGACTCATCTTTCAGAAGCTTTGCTAAACTCACAAACTAAATCTCTGTAGGCTGTTAAAAGTAAAATACGATTCTCAAATATCTTAAGTCATGCCAGAATTATAAACTAATTACGCAACATATTAATTTTTTCAAATAACTAATTTGAATTGTCTCTTTTAGTGCTGGACTCAAGTGGTACACTGCAATCCAGATTGCTTACAAGTGAAATTAGATCCTTGGGAATCTTTGACGAATGTTCAACTTAAAAATATCAATTAAAAAAATGTATAGGAAAATATTGCCTGTGGAGGTTAGACTACGGAATTAAGAATGATGGTTTGTCTTTTGAGGATGATGAACTAGAACTTTTCCAATACTGCATAAGAAATTACACAAAGGAAAATCCTAGCATTGAGTGTGTTATTTCATACATATGAAATAAAATGAAATTATTACAGACATTTGTGAAATAGAATTTGGAATTTTAGAGAGTTACAGAATGAATTTTATTTTTTATTTGTTTTTTCCCACATGCTTAACTGGAAAATGGGCCCTTTGCGTTCCATCTCCATGCTCAGTGGTCGATGTTAATACTTTAGGAAAAACAATGTTCAATAATTCAGAAATGGATAAGAATATGAACGTTTCAATATTAGTAAATGATCATGACTCTTCTGCTACCTATTCTGGAAGACCTTACGGAATTTTGGAATATTTATTACTGTGAGATTTTGATCATATAATATTTGTATATCATTTTCTCATGAAAAAGACGTATCTCTTTTCAACTTAATATCAGAATTATATTTTTTAAGTCACTTATCGGCACGACTCTTTCAATGATCTTAGTGTCATCGGTTTTCAGTTACGTATCTGAAAAAAGGTAGAAAAGATCTTTCTAGATTTCTTTCAAGCAAATTCAACATCATTTTGCTTTTCACAGTAAATGACTTACTTTTATTCCTAAAGATCTTTATCTAGTAAGTTGATGTGTTAATTTTTTCTAATTGATAATTGGAATGAGTGGCTAGAGATCAACTCTTCTCGCAATCTAAAATTTTTGGAAGGTATTCGCACTCTTTCAACTTTGCACTACGTCTTGGTTCATCAAAAGGATCACATATTTAATACACCTTATTGCAACTTGGAAAAATTAATGCAGGTTATATATTTTTAATCTATTAGCTCAAATCAAACATTTTTAAAACAATTATCTAAAGAAAAATTCTTAGAAATTAAAAAAATAGATACTCAAAATTTGGTCGTCTTTAATTATTTTTTTTCAGGAAACCTACAATTACACTTTCACTCCTTCATGATTCAGTCGTAGCAGCGTGGACATTATTCTTATACTTTGTAAGTTGCTGACATTCTACAATCAACTGAGGACTTAAGATAGAGGTCAAGTTAAAATTTCCAAACCTATTGTTCAAAAATACTTGAGGTTAGCGCCAACGTATCTTTGTGTTATTCTTCTCCATGCTGCCTTCTATGATCGGATTGATAAAGGACCTGAATGGTGTTATAGTGTCAGCTTGAATGCCAAATGTTGAAGAAAATTCTGGTGGCAAAATCTATTGTATATCCATATTTATTTACGACCTAAGATATACTTATGTTTCAAAAATAATATCTATTCATCTTCTTTGGAAGTGGAAAATTGATTATTTTTTGCGCTCTAATTGCATCTTTGGCTGTACCCACAGCTGTTCGTGACGCTCTAGGCTTTCCTTGGGAACAACATTTTTTTACAGCATCGTAATTGTTTTTTTTTCATTCAGCCTTTGTTTATGTAATCAAATCTTAGAGAAATTGAAAATTTACCTCACTTCCATGTGAAGAAAAATTTTCTCGCTAATTTTGATATGAAAAGATTGCATTTCTATTAAAGTTTAGGATTGAAATGCTAACTTTCATTTTATCGGTGCACCAGTTGTTTGAAGAAAGATTTTTCAAGCAACTTACACAAGAATGTCTCCATACTTAGTTGGAATCTTGACATGGCTAATGTTACACAGAAGTCAAACAATGACAATAAAGTATAACATTACATAGATTTATTCAACTAGCATTAATTCATCAATGTATGGTAATATTTATTATTCACAAAGGGGATATTGAGGATGTCTTGGCTAACCTGTTTCGTAATTCTAATCATACTAGCATATGAAACAATCACTATTCCTCATATATCTCACATTTTTTACGGAAAATTCCGATCAATATTGTATTCTAGCGTTGGTCGTTTGATGTTTTCCATTCCGATTTCTTGGATTATGTACTGTTGCTGAACTGAAATTGGTGGTAAGTAGCAATATTGAAAAGAAAACATTTAAAGTTCTCTCAAAATTAGCCAGTATTTCAAAGAAATATGTTTCCGTGACAAACAACTTGAAATTTAATTTTCCTCTTTTGTTCGTTTTATTCCAGGAGTAATTAGTACATTGCTCTCGTGGAATATTTTCACTTATTTGGAAAAAAGCAGGTACTGCTTATATTTGATACATCTACTGTATTACTGTATTTTACTTTTTATTTTATTTATTACAGTATTTTATTTATAAAATACTGTATTAGAATATAGGAATAACGCAAACCCCAGAGCAAGTTCACCCTTTCCTTATTGCTAGTATAGAAGTCACTATTTCATTTCAGAATTTCGAAATATACATTATTTCCTCCTTTTAAAGATTTGAAGCTAACAAGGAGAGGACGCGAGATGGACATCGCCGATTGGACTGGGGCTTTACAGGATGAAAGGAGATCAAAATCCATTAGGGGCGTATTTTTTCTTTCGATCTAATGGGCTTTAGTTTCCGAGATATCGAGGTTTGAGTATTTGCGCTCGAGCGCTCGACTCGCCATGGCGCGCCACTGCAGAGCGGGGACCCTGGACTTGGCGCTCACTCACAGTCCGACACTAATTTTGTGATGAACGTCAAATTTTAAAAAATGGGGTCAATAATTAAAAACAAAAACAAAAAATCTTTTGTGAAAATTTTGAAGTGAATCATGCAAATCAATTCACAAGCAATTTTTTTTTTTTT
>CAKNXH010057276.1:5945-36252 GCA_932178445.1 Andricus quercusramuli
CTTTTATCCGAATCCCGATAAAAATTATCGGTCGTCGGATAATTGTAAAGCTTTTATTTGTTTGCAAAGATTTTATCCAACTTCAGATAAATATCTCTGGGATTTACTGTGAATGTATTATAATTGATTTAAAATGTAATTCATGTATTTTGTTGAACATTCATTTTTTCGGTAGAAAATTATTGTTATTGGTCAAAATTCATCTTGTTAATTGAAGAATCAACTTATTGGTTGAAAATTCGTCTATTTTATAGAAAATTTAATTATTTTGCTACAAATTTAATCTTTTTTGTTTTAAAATGCAACTGTTTGCTTCAAAATTAATAGTCTGTTTTCCTTGAGGATTCATCTATATTGTTATTGCTTAAAAATTCAACAACTTGGTTGAAAGTTGAACTGCTTTGTTGAAAACTCGTTTATTTGGTTGAAGATTCATCATGTATTTTACAAAGATTTCTCAATTTCCCACAATTCCTTCCTTTTATAAGGATCGACCAATAGATATAGCATTTTTCTGATCTCAAATAAATGTACACATAATAGTTATTGATTTAGAATGAAATTCGTCTTATTGCCCAGGTTATACTTTGGTAATAAGCCGTGAGTGCATGCAGTCTACTAAGTGCCACCTTGAATGCAGGGAATTGGATGAAAGAAAGGTCGACACAGGTAGATTCATCCCGTGCCGGCATTAGGACTATTGCCCGGGCATTAGACCTAATGCCGTATTCGCCCTAATGCCTACAACATATATATATATATATATAATTAAAAAAAAGTTAAACAACCACCGCAGGGTACCACTAAAAGCAACTGCCATCTAAAAAGAAAATGTCAATAGCTCCAAGTAGAACCACGGTAAAATACACCTATGGCCACTTCTCACATCCGTGAGATGGGTGGTCACAGGGCACGACGAAATCACAACGACAGGCCGGCGAAACCCTCGTGTTTCTTGAGCACACGAAGCGACCCAAGGATGACAGCTTTCTGCATCCATCTCGCAAGTGCCTCGGCATATTTTTGGCACGCGGGTATGGCTTTAAGGTTACGAACCAGTGATAATTTAGCACCTCCGAGAGCACCTATCACAAGGACAATTACTCGTACCGAATATTTTGGGTACAGTCGTTGCAGCTCTCTTTTAAGGTCTTGATGCCTCTCCTCTTTTTCTTTCTCCCTTGCAGTGATGTTGTATTCGGACGGAGCCGAGAATTCGATCACGAATATCGTTCGTTTCTCGAAATCTTGGAGAACAATGTCAGGCCTCGAGTGCGCAACAGAGACTGCTGCCCGAAAATCGTAGTTCCAGAAAATCTGGCACTTCTTGTTTCGGACAATTGACTCTATATCCCTTGGAGCGTTCTTAGGACCGCATTATGTCTATAGATATACGTTGTTCCTGCGTGGGTCGGACACCCCGATAGTATGTGTTGTAGGTACTCAGCGTGTGCATGACACGCTCTGCACCTATCACTGGGAACTTCTTGACATAAAATGCGGGCGCGGTATGCTAAGGTGAAGATTACACCGTCCTGGTATGCGAAAACAAAGCCCTCTGTACCTGAATTGAGCCCTGATGATTTGAGGAAAGCAAAAGTTTGCTCCTTTAACAAGGATTGTTTTTCTACATTTCTGTGAAAGTTTCCGTGCATATGCTTGTCGAGTAGCTCGTGGTGAAATTTTCTTGCCTCTGCTTTCTTTACTTCGGCTTTTAGACGTGAAGCATCTAGATGGAGTAATGCACTTTCCTCACTTCTGATGTTGAAATTCAGGCCAAGGGTCTCGGCAGCTTGCTCCGCGGCTTTGTAAAGGAACGCTCCTTCGCCAATCATCTCGTGATTTCTGACCATCTTTAGGAGAGGATCTCTGCCATTCGCAACGATGTAAGCTGTACTTAAAACAATTCGGTTATGAAGACACTGGAGATTCAGAAGTCCGCGTCCGCCTTGACGGCATGGAATGTATAATCGCGGAACTGACGAATTGATACGCAAGCTTTTATGCATATGCATGATCTTACGCGTGGTTACATCAATGGCCTCAAGCTCGTTCTTCGTCCATTGAACCACCCCAAACGAGTAGAGTAGAACCGGGACGGCAAGCACGTTAGTCGCAGATACCTTGTTCAAAGCCGACATATTGGAAGACCAAATCTGCCGAAGAAGATGCTTGTATCTGCATCCGAGAGACTCCTTCACTGATGTTACGTCCTGAATGCGGCTTTGAGGCACGCCCAGGTATGTACAGGTCTCTCCAGTGTTAAGATGTCTAATAACACTTATATCCACAAGCTCAGGGTCCTTGGGAACGCCAGTAATCTTTCCTTTCTTCAAATGAATTTTGGCACACTTTTCCAAACCAAAGTCCATCCCAATTTCTCCTGTGTAGTTCTTGACGATATTTATAGCAGTTTCAAGTTTGCTTTTACCAGCGGCATAGAACTTCAGGTCATCTATTTAAAATACATGAGTGACCTTATGATCACGCTGATTAGTGTCGCCACAGAGGTATCCAGGAGAATTTCGTAGTGCGAGAGATACAGGCAGAAGTGTGATGCAAAAAAGCAAAGGGCTCATACTATCCCCTTGAAAGACGCCCCTCTGGAAGGTGACCTTGTTCGTCGTCAGACGATGATTCCTAGATGAGATGGTAAATCTAGTCTTCCAAAGAGGCATCAATCTCTCTATGCATCTCACTACGTGTGGATGTACCTTCAAGCTTTCCAACAGACAGATGATAAGTCTATGAGAGGTTGAATCGAAAGCTTTCCGGTAGTCAATCCAGGCCATTGACAGGACGCGTTGATGGGCGGCAGCGTCTTTACAGACACACCTGTCAATTAGAAGGTTCTCTCGACAGCCTGCTACACCTTTTTTCGAGCCTCGTTGTTCGTACATCTCTCGCCATACAGGCTCAATTCGTCAAACGATCCTGTTGTTTAGGACAGCTGTAAAGATCTTATACAGTGTGTTTAAACAAGTTATTGGCCTGTAATTCTCTGGTCTGGACAAGTTGCCTTTTTTCGGTAGGAGTATAGTGCGTCCCAACACCAGCCACTGCGGAATGGGCGTCTCCGACTTTAAAAATGAGGTGAATATGCGGGCCAAATGTTGGTGTATAGAAGTAAACTTCTTCCACCAAAAGTTCTTGATACAATCTGGTCCAGCACCGGAAAAGTTCTTAGTGCCTCTATGTGCTTTTTTCACCTCTTCGGCAGTGACTGATGGGCACTCCTCCTCAGATTTTATGAGGCTGTCGCAAAACTCCTTGAAGCGGATGATATTGTCAGTATCTTCTTTCAAATCTAGTGTTTTCGGGATCTTGTACACCTCTCTCCAAAAAGTCTCTACCTCCTTGGGCTTGGGTGGATTTTTTACAAAAACAGGGGATCACTGAAGAGGCGTGATGGGTCAGCAAGAAACTGTTGATTCTCCCTGTTCCATCTCTCCCTCTTCTGTATCCTCCTCCTTGCGGCAGATAACAGCCTTATTTTGTCAACAATATGCTGCTTGATTGTCAGCAGCTTTGGCTTGTTCAGTGTGTGATTTAAGGTTCTTAGTTCTTTGGCGAACTTTCGAAACCTTTCCGTGAACGGTCTACCAGATGTTCTGTAGTCAATCACACATTGAACACGGGACGCATTCTGTCTTGCTCATCCAATTTTCTTGTTCAGTTGATGCAAGCGTCGTCTGGTCTTCTGATCCATCGTCGGTTTCAGCCTTCGATTTGAATCAGCCAAAGCTCTCGCAGCACCATAAACTGAGCAATTGATGGTCCAGAGGTCGGACTCTTGCGAGATATCTCCACGAAGGGAGGCATCCATTTCAGCCAGATCTTGGGGCTTAAGAGGAACTTGCATGTTGATGTTCCTCCTTGTACTGAAATCGCGATCATCTTCCAGAAGTTGCCTGCTTTCTGCGGTTGGTCTTAATGTCGTTTCATCTTCGTCTGCAGCTTGTTCAAGCAGCGGTTGAGGAAGCGCTCCGCGTACATATCCATTTTTCCGGAGGTAGTCGGCTTGATTTCGCAAAGACTGATGCGAAACGTATCGAAGCTCTGAGTGTTTCTGGCACCACAGAGTATGCATACGAGCCATAAAGCCTCCGCGAACAGGGACAATACTGGCATCGTAGCAGTCTAGCACGCCATTCTTAAGTTGATCCGTCCACTGAATGTGGGCGTTTCGCCGGTTCGTCGTCGTGTTTCCATCTAAATCATTTTCAGCACCCCGAACTCTAGGGTGATCGGCATTGTTTGCCGATCCATTGTCGGGTGCTCTGCGCGTTCGATCGTTTTGAACCGCATCTACAACATTTTGGTGGTTTGTTGGTTTCATTGTTGTTCCCACGAGCAGCTAGGGAAAGGGTTTGTCAGTCCTTGTAGAGCCCCGCGTGGAAGGATAAGGCTGATACTCTGAGACGTCGCCCGGTATCCCAGAGTCACCGTTAAAGACACCTCACCCAGGTGCCATGCAGCTTTCGGCACGGTTCTCACACCTTTGCTTAGGGGTTATTCCTTCGGGACCATCTCTGGACAATTGTCCGCGACTGCTTATTAATTATTGTAACCATATTCAGCAGAAACCCTTGGTACGGGGACCCTCTATCCGCAACCCGAGGACGCGTTCGGTGGCTTTGTCATAAGCCCTTCGGTTCTATTCCAAGGGAATTGAAACTGAAACCGAATATATATATATATATATATATATACTGTAGGTCCCTTCAGAAAAAGCTGATATCGTACCAAGGTGGGGCCCCATGTCCAGGGTAATAGCCTTGGAGGTCGAAGCCGATTCTGTGAAGACTCGAAAATTAGTCAGCGATCTCCTTGCGTAGGCCGTAGAGGCAGGCCCTCTTAAGGGACCTCCGCTCGGTGGTCGCTGGCCGATTTCGAGTAATGAACACATACACTTACATAACACACCAGGATAGTGCTTTCAAGTGCTTTGAATCTGTGCATCTACCTGATGACCTCAGAGGGATCGCTCCGTACACCCTAGCCTGCTAGGGAGGCTGCCGAATGGCAGAGTGGGTGAGGATCATTTTGCCTGATCGACAAAGGAGGACGTCGTTTACTGTACAATAGGTATGCCATGCACCTGAGAGGTATAATCTCACAACGTTGATAACAACGAAAAAACCCACCGAGATCCAAAAACTCTCGGCGAAGGATGGCCGGATTTGAAATACTGCCTTGAGAATAAACACCGGTGTGGCATAATAGGGTTTATAGCTTGAGCGCCAGGGGTTGGGACCTCACGCCCCCCCGCCTACATTACAACTAACTAACTAAATGGTCATCTTCTAATTTATTTCGTATAGAAATTAGTTTATTATAAGTAATATCGCGAAGATTGAGAAAAACTAAAAAATTTTAAGCCTGTAATTGTTCGTTTAAGAAACAATCGTACAACTTTGTTAAAGGAATTTGATATCCAGCAGAATAAGGTATCAAGTGAATAAAATTTTTCACCTCGTCTAAATCTTGTAGATTTAAATCCTTTATGCGACCAGTTGTAAAAGTAAACGATCGGTTTCAAATTCGGAGAAAGACATACCTTTTTTATCATAAATAATGATTTTAAATCATTCTTGATATCTTTATGCATTTTACAATTACTTTTTGTTGAAAACAATATAATTGCACATTTATTCATTTTAAATAAGCAAGCCAATGGTAACCAATCTGGTTGCCGACATAAAGCATGCGCAGTGTAAAAATATCCAAAATTTGGGAGCACTGAATCTTCATCCAGTGTCTACTACACTCATACCAATATGAATTTGTCACTGAGCGCCACGACTAAGCGCGCCTCTGAAAATTCTCGCAGATAGACATGGGTGTTTCCCTGACTCGTATTCGAGTTCTTTCTTTCTGAATCACGGACTTCTCAATTCAAGACTTTGAAAATATGAGTTTTTTTATAGCTATTTCGTGACTGGATGAATTTTCTTTGTCAACTGTGTCATAAAAATTCCAAGTCTGCTGTTCCTTGACTGTGCTTGAAAAATTCCATGACTTTTCTTTATTTTTCGATGAAAATTTACTCCCACTTCATAGAAAGTATACGAGACTTTATAAGAACGACGGCCCGTCCAGAAGTCCAGCACTAATCTAGAAAATGTTCCAAGACTTATTTTTTCCGTGTATATATACACACGGAAAAAATAAGTATAACTTTTCCCCTGTGTGTTTAATTCGTTGATATCCGACAGCTGGCGACTTCAAAAAGATATGCAGTCAGTAAAAGTTTTAAACATAACCTTAACAACTCTCACATCTCATTTCTATTATCTTCGTTTAAAGAATTACTAATCTCTATAATTTTTTTTTCTTTATTAATGTTTTCCCAGTGAGACGAGGCAGAAAATAAGTTCGGTACAAAAAGACTCTATTAGAATTCTTACTTTGGATTCCTTTGGAACAATTTATCATGGTGGGTGCTTTTTTAGAGGTTCCCTTTTTTATGTGTAAACATCTTAGACCTCGATATGGGGAGTCGCGCCTGATTCAAATGAAACCACGACTATAAAGTGTAACGCAGGCTTCTGACACACGCGCTGTGTCTCATATCACAGAACGGAGGCTGCCCCCTTCCTCTCTCTCTCTCTCTCTCTCTCTCTCTCTCCCAAAGGTAAATAATTGTGTAAACCATTGTAAATTATTTACAAACAGGAGGAAAATATGCTGTGCCTACTTTGAAAATAAGAAACAATTTTCAATATTTTTCTTATAAGTTTTGAGTACTTAGATGTGTAATAATAATAATGATAAGTGTCATAATAATGAATTTTTCATAATGAAATTTCAATTTTTAATATTCTTCTTCATGAAATATAATTAGCCTAATTCTAAATGTAGATGCGTAACATAAGTGCGACACAATGTGTTCTTTCAGAGAACTGATATCGGTCCGCATCGGTATTTCATAAACAAAGCTTGACTAAGCAGGCAAAGGAGAGAATGTGTTTTAGGAAATAAAATAGTTTGAAGAATGAATCAAGACGTTTTTTACATGTTCAAAATTATATAATTTTTAAACAATTCTAGGTTGAAACACTACAATTAAAGAATTCTACATTGTTATTGAAACATTCAAATTCAAAAATGTCACTTATAACGTAAAAATTTGAAAAAAAATGAAACAATGCAAATTTTTAAGCTTGTATTCAGCACTCTGAAATTTTAATGATTCGAGGCTTATTTTATTTTAAGTAATTCAATTTCAATTTTTTTTTTATTCTCGAGTATTTCATTTTTACTTTCTTATTTTTAATTTATTATAACAGATATACCGAACCTCAAAGCGTGTCTAGAGTTCTTTCAGAGAAATTGGTAAGTGTTCAAAATTATATAATTTTCAAACTTTTTTAACTGAAAAGCAGTACAATTTAGTGATTATAAGTTGTTTCTTGAAAAATATAAATTGAAAAATGTTCGAGGTTTAGTTTTTTTCGAATAATTCAATTTTATTTAGTTTATTTTTGAATGTTTGATTTATAATTTCTTATTTTAAATAAACAGTCAACTATTGTTAAATATTGAAACAAAAATTTTTTTATTACAAATTTTCAAACTGAATGCTTAAAAAATGGAGTGTTTTAGAATGCAATAATATTTGAATAGGATTTTAAATTGAATAAAATTCTATTGTTAAGAGTCAAACTATAGTTCAATTTTAAGAATAAACACTTAATTTGTATTTACTTGATATAAACTTTTTGTGAATTAAAGTATTAAAACCTCTTAACGCATGTTCGAAGAATAATTTCCACCCAGTAAGTTTTAATTTTGATTCCCCATCCCCCTTTCAAGCCTTTGCTATTGTGCTTCGAAAGTGACCTAAAAACTGCAAAATAGCAGTTTTCTATTAAATTCATACTAAAAACAGTATTCTTTGGATTTTTTAACAAGTATTATTTTTAATTGTTGAGGGACGAGTTTCCAAGTATTTTGTAACTAATTTTTAATTATTCAAACAATTATTATTTGTTTAAGAATTATATTTTTCTTAAAATCGTGTAAAATTATTGTTTTCTGGATATAAGTGATAGATTTTAATTTTACAGAAATAGAAAATACCTACATTGGATAGTTTAGATAAGAGAATGAAATACACTACTATGCAAAAGTTTCTAGACCTATCTTTTTCAATACTTTATAAAAGCACTCTAGTTTTAAAAATATTTAACTCTAAATTTACTTTCAATTGCTACACGAAACCTGATAAAATTATACGCCTAATGGTCCTAAATTGAAAGCAATATATTAATTTTATTAGAAGTTATTTTTAAAAAAAATAAAAATTTTAATGTTTCCGAAAAATGATAATAAATCAAAAAGCAATAAATATTTTTTAATCTCTTTGCACTAATTTCAAAGATAAATTTCTTAGTCATTTTAGTGACTTGATAAGATATTTCTAGAATTTTTCCTTGGATGCAATCAAAACCTAAGCTCAATTTAAAGAACTTATCAATATTGCTATAAAATGAGGTTTCCAAAACTGAATTAAAACAAATTAATAGAACAGC
This sequence comes from Andricus quercusramuli, assembly GCA_932178445.1. Classification (NCBI taxonomy): domain Eukaryota; kingdom Metazoa; phylum Arthropoda; class Insecta; order Hymenoptera; family Cynipidae; genus Andricus; species Andricus quercusramuli. The sequence goes on from CAKNXH010057276.1 coordinate 14,483, forward strand.
ATTCTAACAGATTTGCAGGAAATAATCTTCAAAATTAGCCCAAAAACAATAAAAAATTGGTTATTTCTGAATTTATTGATATTTTCCGGAAACATTAACATTTGACTTTTTTTCAAACAACTTCAAATGAAATTAACACATACTGGCTTTCATGTATGCCCATAAAACGGGTACTTTTGTCACCTTTTATGCAATAATTGACAGAAAATCTACAGTTTATTATTATTAAAACTAGGCTGCTTGTTCAACCTATGGGAAAATAGATGTCCAGAAACTTTTGCACGACATTACAGATAAGAGAAAATAAATTTGTATAAAATAAAAAAATAATATAAAATACTCCTACATGCGCGTGAGTTATTATTTTCTTTGTGTACGATTTCAATTTCAGTTAACGTTTACCGAAGATGTTTACACATAAATCTGTCTTGGGTCGTAGTTTAGGACGCACGTGATGTTTTTTTGCAGCTCCCTTGAAACCAAAAATCGATTCTCATAGGAACCCCAGTATTCTCTGTGTACACATATACCAGTAGCAACTGATTCTCATTCCTTATGAATTTCTAACTGAGCTACTTGAGTTTTTTGCGTTTTTTAATGCGAGGTTAGTTGGGAATATGAAACTTGTTTTTGAGTGTTTATAACATCCACAATATGACTGTACTTTCGATTCGTATATAAGTAAATTCACTGTGATGCAAAACAGACTTCATTTGTACGACATGAAATTATTTTGGCAACGATGACGAAAAATACTGTAGCAATTAAATAGTACACGCCAAAGGGTGACGAATCGTCTTTATGATCGCCAGAACACGTTTTCAGTAGACTTATTACTTACTACGCTGCGACTATCACAACTACGTGAACAAAAATAAAAAGAATTTCTTCAATTATTTTTAATGCGTAGATAATATTTATATGTTCAATATCCAAAAAAGTAGTCAAGAAATCCATGTTAAAAACATTTTTCGAACATTTTATAACGATCTAACCTTCGTTTTTAATTAATTTTTTTTGTATCATTTTTAAACTTGGTAATTGAGTTTCGCATTTTGTTATGACAGAACAATCAAGACAACCATTAGCCTTCTTGCTCGTTATGATAGTTTCGTTCCTACCTTATATATGTCACTTTTTAGCAGTACCTGCGAATCTTGAATATTGATAGTAGCAGCTGAAAAATCGCCAGTTTGTTAGAAGAGCTATTTTCCAATGCTTATAAAAAAACGAGGGCCTGGCTTCAAGACACATTTCAGTCGACTACAATATTCACATATTTTTATGCTGGTTAATGTATTTGAATTTAAATTAAAGAAGTGTTTAAAATTAAATACACTATACCGGATTGAAACTTAAATGGGAATCTGACCAGATCACGATCAGTGGAGCTATTTATGGAAAAATGGTATGTGCTCGAGAAGGTAACCATGTGACTTCAGGTATACATCTCTTTCTGAATTCTATTGAACTCACTTGATTTCTTTAGAATAAATTATGTTAAATTATTTTGAATTATTTTGAACTCCATAATACTCCTGGGAGTATTACAGGCACATCATTGCACTATGCACATCCGCATTCTCTGTCGCCCGTGTGCGATTATCGCCGCGTCCACCTAACCTCAAATGTCAGGCGTGATAAGCCTATAAATTATACCTGTGTTACATAAAGTGTGCATCGAGGAGGCAAACTTCTTTTTATCCTCGGTATATTCCTCAGATCAACTGAAATCATCACAACAATTTTAATACAAGAACCTATACAATCCAAAAAAAAGCTACTGCAAAATCAAAATCAGACACAAATCAATTATCCGGAATAATGGCTCTACTCAATCCCCGTATTGGATAATAGTTGCGAGGGTGGTTCTACTACTGAAAATATTATCTTGCAATAATTACACAAACTACAAATAATATAAATGAATGAATTAGATAATAATAATATAATCTGCTGAATGATGGAAAAACTGTTCCTTAACGCACCGAAATTCGGTGCGCTCAAAATATTTCAGGTGAGTTTAGATAGTTTTTTAACCAAATTTCAAGTTTGAGGTTTGTTGAAGCCACAATGATCTCAAAATTATAGAATCTGTTTACAATAGCATGTATCAGGATCTCAATTTTAGTATACTTCTTCAATTACAATCAAAATTCTGTATTATGGTTGGAGCCTTCCTTATAGTCGCTTAGATGCATCCTACACTGTAAAAACTATGGTTCCATTTTATTTGAGCATCATTTTTTTAGCATCCTGTTATAATACCAAATCATCTTTTTTTGAAGTCTTCGTTCGTGCTATTTTACTTTGCTAACTTCAGATTGAAAAGTGGTACGTACTAGCGAACTAAAATAATGCACAGGGCAATTGTTTTAATTTCTTGCAACTTCATGCTTAAGAGAAACAGAAAACATTTGAAACATAAAAAATTTGATTCTCACTTCGGTCCTGTTTCGATCCAAAAAAGTTGTACTAAAACGTCGTTTAGTGGCATCAAAATAAAGTGGAATCAGAATAGAGCCACTCGAGACTATATTTTTGGAGGACTGTTTCAATACCGGAAACTAGCCTTGAAATGATACTTTTTTTTTACAGTGTGAACTTTTGAATTCTCGTGAAGTCTCCATGCATCATTCTGAATTCGCACTGAGTTATTTTTTACCCTTTTGAATTCTGGACTCTGGTGTAATCAAAATAGCAAGTGGGTAGCATATGACGTTTGTTGCTTTTGATCCAAGATATATTTTATCTTTCCATTTAATCAAAAACGTTGAAAACACTAACACGATATATTCAAATGACTTCAGGAGACATACAAGTAATCGATTTAACCGGATATGATCCTTCGGGAGAAAATTATATGGCTGATTTTTACCAGTGTTACGAATATTAATAATAATTCGTAGCAAGTTGTGTAGTATTTTTACATTCTCATTCATGAGAGTGTATTGTAATCGTCCAAATTTTCAATCTCTGGTTTTTAACGGATCTTTATGTTCCGGCACTCCCAGAGTCCGAAAATCATAAAATTTTGTCGGTGTCTGTCTGTATGTCTGTATGTCTATCTGTATGTATGTCTGTATGGTTACCTGAATGTTGTAGCCACGCTAACTTTTGAAGCATTTGCCCAATCGAGTCAGCCTTTGGTAAACTTTCTCAGTGTCTTAAAATGAAGGCTGAGTTCGTTAACCAGATATTTGCAACAAAAATAAAAAATTTTAGAGCATTTTCAAAATTTGAAAAAAAAAACTTTTTGCAGTTTCAAAAATTTTTGTGAAAGTTTCTTACAGATGGGTGAAAGACTTGAAAATCATCTCAATGAAAATTTTGATTTCGATGGAAATTAGAAAAGTTATATACTTTTCAAAATTTTGAAAACTTTCAAAAAGTAGAAAAATTAATTTTCTGGTAGATTAAAAAATTTTAATCAGAATTTTCACTAGTTTTCACATGGTTTTATTTTTCAAAAGCAATAACAGTAAAGGTGAAATGCTATATGATATAGACGGGATAGTAGACGCTTTAAAAGACTCTTTTAAAGAACTTTTAGGAGGTGAAGATATAGGGCAAAACAATTGCGACATAGAATATAATGCACTAGAAAACCCAATTGAAGAAGTCTGTGTCACTGAGGTCAGAGATATAATTAAGAACTCGAAAAATGGTAAGGCTGCGGGTATATACACTATAAGCGCTGAAATGCTTAAATACGTTGGCGAGTACATACCTCACAGGTTGTGCGAATTAAGAAATTTATGTATCGAAACGGGAGAAGTCCCAGACGATTGGAGAAAAGTGATTATCGTACCAATATACAAAAGAAAAGGAGATAAAAGCAACTGCAGTGATTACAGAGGTATCAGCCTACTAAGTATCGTAAGTAAAATATACTCAAAAATACTTATCCTTAGGGTAATGGAAATTACAGAAGAGAAAATATGGGAAGTTCAAGGTGGATTTATGCCAGGAAGATCATGTACAGATCAGATATTTAACCTAAGACAGGTCACAGAAAAAAGTTTGAGGGTAGGAAAGAAAGTCTTCTGTGCATTTATTGATCTAGAAAAAGCCTCTGACAAGGTAAATAGAAGTAAACTTTGGGAAGCCCTTAAAGAGTATGGAGTAAATGGAGGGCTCCTACAAGCAATAAAAACAATATATACAGGTAGCAAAGCGAGTGTAAGGGTAAATGGGAAACATAGTGAATGGTTCGATATTATGCAAGGCGTGAAACAAGGATGCGTTATGGCCTCGTGGCTATTTATCATATTCATGGATAAGTGTCTAAGAACTGCCCTCTTCGACGAAAAAGGTATAGATCTCGAAAACGTCAAGGTGCGTGGGTTGGCTTTCGCAGATGGAAAGATTGTTATGGCAGAATCAGTCGAAGACTTGCAAAGAATGTTGAATAAACTTAATACAAGCATGAAGAACATGGACCTCAAAATTAACGCGAATAAAACGAAAATCATGGTGTTTGAGGGAAAAAGTGAGAAAACAATATGCAACATTGTCCTAAATGATGAGAGATTAGAACAAGTTGACAAGTACGTATATCTAGGTAGTCTTTTCACTAACGACGGAAAAATAGATGGGGAGTTAGATAGGCGCATAAATAAGGGTAAGCGGGTTATCGGTAGAGCAGGGTCCATCCTCACAAATGAAAACATATCAAAAAAAGCTAAAATTGCCATACATAACTCTATTATCGTACCGACTGTACTATACGGTAGCGAGACATGGACCTGTCAAGAAAAGGACAGGAGTAAAATCAGCGCGATCGCCATGATACATCTGCGCACAATTTTCGGGAAAAAACTGATGGACAAAGTCCGAAACGAGACAATCCTCAATGAATGTGGTACAGGGGAGACACTAGTTGACATATGGGAAAGAAATCAGCTAAGGTGGTTCGGACATCTTGAAAGAATGAAAGATGAACGACTGACCAAGCAAGTTTATAAAGGTAAAGTAAATGGCAGAATGCCCAGAGGTAGACCGCCGAAAGAATGGTTAGAATCTGTGAATGAGACACTAATACGAAGAGACATAAGAAGCCATAGAAATACAAGAGCCTGCATGAAAAAACGCATGGACGTGAATGAAGCTAGAGTAGTATGCCAGGACAGAAAAGTGTGGCGACAAATAGTTTGTAAACAGAGTGACAATAGAGTGAATGATGCCTGAAACAAAGACCTTGGACACTAATGGGCCCAAGTGGGGAACCATACATAACAATTTTGTGAGGCTCCTGACTTGGGGTGATCGCTAGAGAGATTGATCAGCAACCTGGGTCGGAGCAGTGTTGCGGAGTGAACGTGTCATTTATATAAATAACACGAGAACTCTAGATCAATCTGAAACATCTATACCTAACACCTATATACCCATCTACCCTATACCCATATACCGATCTACCTCATACCTATATACCTATTTCACTACTTTCCAACCGAGCAAGTCACGCCTACCCCGAAAGGGAAATGGCCTAATGGTATAATAATAATAATAATAATCGTCTGTAAAGACTAGCTGCTGAGCGCGAAGAGCGAGTATCGCAATGAGAATGTAATCGTTAAGACCGTAGGTGCTTTGAGAACCCTCTTCATAGTACCAGATCGAGGTACAGAAATAAATATAATGTACATTAGATATAATAGTGTTGAACATAATGCAGAAAAGTTTACATGTTGGAAAAAATCGAGTGCGAAGCAAGAGATACGCGATAAGAATGTGTTCGTTAAAGCCGAAGGAGCTCCAACAAGAGAGAATTCACAACCATGAAATTGCAGTCGTTCACGCTTTGACCTTTAATTTCAGATGGTCTGTGCACAAATGTGTGGGACATATAAAGACCGAGCGCGTAGCGCGAGGTAAATACATTATCGAGCGCGAAGCGCGAGAACCAACAGTCGCGCTCAAACTTGCGAGCGAAGCGAGCCGCGCGTAGTTAATTTATAAGTCTACGTACAACGCGCCGTGTACATTATATCTGGGAATTACAATTGGTCAACGGCATATTATTTTCCTTAATATGGCTTTCGAATATAAAGCTTGTGCGAAACAGAATTTCAATGTGTATTTCATATTAATTTTCAATTATTCCAACGTTTTACCCGAGTTTTAGGGCCGATTTTACCAACTCCGATGAAGATGCTAATCCTTGATTAACCTAATTTAATCAGTATCTTGCGTCCTACTATATTTTAAAGTACTATTAATGAGACTTGATCACGGTTCAACTTTCTTAACTGTTTTTAACAAGTCGATTTCGGCCAGTCAACAAAATTAAGGGGGCTCCCATAAACCATGAAGCACATTTTTCCGGTGATTTTTTACCCTTCCACATGTGACCCGTTTTTCCGAATCTCCTTATAGTTTTTCGCCATTCTGTGGAACTAGATCGACCCCCCCCCCCCCCCATAAATAAACCACGTGGTTTATGGAAGGGCCCCAATTAGTGATTAACGCTGATCACCAGAACAGTAGGGGAGACCACCCTACAGTAGATAGGGAAAAAATCAACAGCATTTAACTGCATCAGTTTCCAAAATTAAAGAAGGATGATCATTGTTAAATAAAGCTTACATATTTAATTAAGTATTCTTATAGAAAAAAATATCACGAAATTAATCAATTAGCTGTATTAAACTTTTTTATTAGACCTGGTCAATGGTACGATTTTGACACCTTTGTCCATCAATAGATAATCGTTTCTGGTATTGCTCCTGGGCAAGTTAGAATACTCAATTCTGGATAATTATAATTTATTATTAGTATACTTACAATTAAAATCAATTCATTGAGTAAATAATACTTGAAACTACGATAATTTTACAAAAAACGCAAAAGTTTAAATTATTGACATTTTTTTATCTCTGATATTTCGTAAGGTTGGTGCGATTGGTACAAGATGTTTAATATTCACACAACTTAACATGACTTGCGATGACAGAAAAGTGCAGATTTTGTACGTACCTTGATCCAAAAAAATTATATCTTTTCCGTGAGGCTCCTTGAAACACAATTAAAATTTATGAGCTTTTTAATAATTTACACTATTTTCTTAGTTTATCATTTGAAATAATTCGAATTTAAAAACTTTACAAATCAAAATAAACAAACAAACACAACCTTTAATTTAAGACAACTGCGAGACAGTCGCAGAGCTGCCAATTTTTACAGAGACATTTCTTGTAATTTTCCGATTATCTACTGTTGGTTATCTACTGTTGGAAAATGTTATATCCAATAAAATGCCCTTAAATATTTATAAATATTGAAGAAAAAACACTTTCTATTTATAAATATTGTTCATTAAACTTCAAGCTTTGATTCTAATGTATAAACATGTCATGAAAATGTTTCATCAAGTTAAAAAGTATGAATAAAGAAGAGGTGAAATTTTTTTTTTCGGGTTAAAAATAAATTTTTTGCTGTCACGCATTAATTAATTATAAAATTTAAATAAAAGTTCGTCAAAAGATATAGTATCCTTGCTGAAACGTTATACTAACAAAAGTAATGAACATTTGTTGTCAGTTTTCCAGTTAATTAAGATTATCTACTGTAAATCATTTTCTACTGTAGGGAGGTTTCCCCTACCTCAAAATATAAGGTTGTATTTTAGCATCCGGAATATTTTCAGATCGAAAGTGCATCATTTTTATTATCATTTTTATCGTCTAATCTTTTTTTTTATCAATATATCGATGCCAGAAACTAAGAGGCATCCATAAAGTGCAAATTGTGTTTCTAACCTCACTTTCCTTACCTAATATTTCTTTCACATCTTTCGGAGAGATAATTCGTTTTTCAAATAAATGTATAAAATAAGTTAACGAAATGATAATTCAGTATTAAAAATTTATTTTATATAATGCTAAAAATAAATATTTAGCCAATGTAACTTCGCAGTGCGCATAAGCATTGAAAGAATGATTGATGATTAATTATGTTATTATTAATCATCAATGATCAATTATTATTTTTGTTTAAACTTCTTTTTCGTGTTTTATTTCGGATTTTTGGAGTTTTCAATTCAATTTATTAATATTAATTATTATTAATTATATATATATATATATATATATATATATGTAAATATAACTGTAATAAATTATTATTATATTAATGTTAATTCTTTTGCACTAACATTCTACATGTTTTTCAATTTTTATACATGCATCTAATACTTCTAAGCATCTTTAATTGATCCCTTACGTAATTGATTAACGAATTATTAATGGTGGGAATTTCAAACATCATTTCAATCAATTAAATCTACCCAAAATTATTTTACATTTACTTTAAAACAATAAATTCTGGTGTTCACTTGACTTGGTTTTGGTTATTGGTATATAATTAAAGCCCTGTCAGTCCGTAACGTGCACGCGTGAAACCTTAAAGTCCTTTTTGTCTTGGCCAGTCAGAATCACCGTATGCATAAAAAATCGAATTATTTGGAACCCGGTAAACGGCTAACAAATCGGAGATAAAAACTTAATGAAAGAACCCGTGGAACGCATCCCAAGTTAACTTCGATTCAATCCCTTTTCAAATTGTTAAGGATCCTGTCCGGATATGAAATTTAAAAAAATGTTGGATGTACTATCCCTGCATGACATAGATTGGAAACTTTTAGCTTGGGCTCTACTTCACGGGCCCGGTCTCAGACCCTCAAGTAGATCTTTGTTTGCGGGATTATCTTGATATAGGAGTTGTTTAGTGTAACTAGTGAGACACGTTCGTCAGATATCGCAACTATAAAGCAAGGTTTGTTATCGTCAAGCGTTTATATTCCGATTAATATTTATTGCAGCTTTTGTAATCAACGTATGTTCTTCTATCTAGAACTTGCCCACTTGATACATTGTACTGAGTGGGTGAATTGAAGAGACATCTACTAAGAAGTTTTCTGAAAATTTCTTTGACTAACTTACGAATGTTTCTCAAAGCCCGCTCGCACGCTACGAAAATTATCATAGAAATCGAGATATAAAATTAAGTTCCGAAAAAGAAATCAAATTCGACGACTTTCTATCTGAAGAAACACCAGACAGAAGAAAGTGACTCATTGTGGAAGTGTGCCTGTGAGTAGCCGAGGGACTGTTCATTTTAGAGAATACAGATGTTAAAGAATAATTTCGCAAAATAAATACCTCGCTGTGAAAATTAATTTTTCTCCAAACTATACATTAAGTTTTATTTCCTGAATGAAAATGCTAGATTTTAGCTAATTCTTGATTAAAAAAATGATAAAAATAGTTTTATTGATTCTTGAAGGTCGTGTTTCAGAATTATTAGGTACAATGACTTAAAAATAAAAAAATTATTTGTGACACTTAAGAAAACGATCACATCACATTCTGACCAGTCTAGAGGACTGACAATGATTGAAATTAGTTAAATTGATGGCTGATTTCAGGATCCGCAAATGTTATTCTTCCGGGTTAAATTTTACTGTTCAAATTATAATCTTAAAGACACCAAAAATGAATCAAATGAATAATTATTTTGTAAGACTATAGTTTGTTAAGCAGATTATATTTTTAGATTGCAATTTTAAAAATTAGGCATTTCATATAGAATCCATACAACTTCTTGCTCTAAAATTTAGTGAACAATAACATCCAGTGAAATCGACTGAAATCTCCATAAATTTGAACTGATTGGTAGTAATAAAACTTATGAAGAGTTTACTGAGTAGAATTTCACTGATTTTATAATTAATTAACATAACCTACATTTTTTTTAATTCAGTAAATGAAATTTGACCGAATACTGCAGTGTTTTCACTGAAAATTATGTAACTAAAAGATAAATTAATCAATGCCTAGGTTTTGTGTTTCAAATATAGTCAATTCGACCAAATCTTTCTTACAGAACAATATTTCATGTCTTCAATTTGAAACTAATTTGTTAAGATTCCGTTCCCAAAGTTCAATAATTTAAAGTTAATTAATATTTTGAAGATTCTAAATGTATGAAGTTTATTTTAGAAATTGCCAGATAACAAAAAAAATATATATATATATATATATATATATATATATATATATATAAAACAAGTGCTTGACGAAAGAAGAAGAAATATGTTGACATTACTGAAAGTATCTGTAAACTCTACAGGATTTCCTCAACAGTCGCAGGATTTTCTGTAAAATTTAAGGAATAACGGATGCTTCCAAATTAAAATTATTTTTTCTGAATATATGTACTTTACAAATATGAAACAGTGCGAAGTGGGTCACTGAATCAAATCAGTAACAGTTTTCTCTGAATAATTAGTAACCCTCACTGATTATTCAGTCAATTTCAAAACTGTCCAATTATGAATATGTAGTCTATAATAACGCAATTTCAAATGCTTCTAATTTGAATTTTTTCTATTTCTAATACTTTAGGTTTGTTGCTGAATTTTAAGTTCAGGGGCCATTCAAGTATTAGGTACGCACTTTTCGGGGAGGAGGTCTGTCGTAATTTTTTACTGTTTCTTTCATGGTGGTGCGGGAAGGTTAATTGAAGCATTATGTACGATTTCGCATTGTTTACAAAATCAGTTTCATATGTTGCCGCTACTCCAAATCTGGAAACATTGAAATAATTTTAATTTAGCGCCATCCATAGGCTTAACTAAAAGCGTTCCTAATAATTCTTTAAAAATTTCTACGTTCATTCTTCAAAAGTTCTTGGATCTAAGATTCTTACATTTTGCACGAAAAATTTAAGTAAATTTAATCTGTTCCGACTTGTTTTTAAACAAGTTCGGCGTTACGTTATTTAAAAATTCTGCGAAAGATAATACTGTATGGAGTCATTATTATTAATGACAAAATAAATACTGTTGGGCTTGTATAAATAATAGTTCTTTCTACTTTCACTGAAAAAAATCTGTGGTATCTGTAGGAGGGATGGTTCAAAAGTGGCTTGAAAAGTACCTATGTAATACTTGAATAGCTCCTTAATACCATTACAATTGCTCAACTTTGAACTTTTAGAAATGAAAAAGTTGATTTTAAGTTTTGCTTTGATGATTTTCATTTTGAATAGTTATATTTTAAATTGTGAAAATTCATACTCTTCTTTTGAATAGAATTTGTCTAGTTTTGAATGGTTCCAGATTGTGGAATTTTAAATACTTAAAATATCAAATTTTGAGAAGAATATTATACAGTTTGATATTGGGCTATTTTGATCGTCTGAATTTGGAAATTTAACAAGTAAAATGTTTTTATTTCAAAATTGTTTTCATTAAAAAGTTTCAGCTATAAAAGCTATAATTTTGGGTGCCTTATTCCAAATTATTTTAAATTTTTTCTTAGAGGCTTCCAATATAAAATTGTTTACCCTCAAATTTGAATCAGATTTAGCGTTATAAACTCTACTAAACTATTTTTATAATACCAATATCAATGAGTGTATTATAATATACTTAAAAAAAAAAAAATTTAAGATTGACTAGGATTTTGGAAACTATGGAACCTATTATCCCAAATGAAAACTGCAAAAACCCATTTACCGTACTATATCAGTACTGGAAAACCTCCTAATGATAATTATGTTCTGAAGTGGAACATTAATGATCAAGAGCTGTTACTAAGCCTGTAGTGTGAACGCTACCGGCTCAGTATCAAGCCAGTGGCATTTTATTACCGCGCCAGTTGTTGGCCAGTAGGAGGTCAATACAGAACATATTTATAATTAAGCCGCCGGATGGAAGAACCAGCTCGACGCTCGAAAACGCGTAAAAGTATTGTCCGATCGTCTCAAAAAATGAAAATTTTCAAAATCAATTTTTTGGAAATGCAGTATTGTAGAGAATAAGGAAATGAAGCTGTTTCCCATTTGAATTTTTTTCGCCAAACGCTTATTTTTAATAATAAAAACGAAATATTGAAAAAAAGTTTCTCCCTAATTTAATTAAGTTTTAAAACTTAAATCGTTCTAACTCGACCAAATATTATTGAAATGAGTTCATATTTGCAGGACATATTCAAAATACTCTAGCGATGCCTAGGAAATCATGAAAAGGTTAGCAATCGCTTATTGTTCAATAATTTTTAATTGCAAAGTGAGGTTAAACGATAATTGTGTTTTCCTCGTTTCGTCGGTAAAAAGTATCTAGGTAACTTCGACTTTCAAACAACTTCCAGTGAGTAATTTGTTCAGCAATGTTGAATGATTTTTTTTTGGAAAATCTCATATCGATTCGTTGAAAATTTACTGAGATATTCAGATTTGGAAAACGTATTCGACGTCTGCCCGCGCTGTTGGCTAATGCGTCGCGAGGACTGCTCTGTCCGGCAGCTTTCTCGAAGCTCAGTCTGCGCGCGCAGACGTCGAGTACTTTCTCCAAATGTGAATATCTCAGTGAAGTTTTAACGAATAGATATGAGATTTTCCAAAAAAACTTCATTCAACATTGCTGAACAAATTTCTCACTGGAAGTTGTTTGAATGTCGCAATTACCTAGATACTTTTTACAGGCGAAACCAAGAAAACACAATTATCGATTGAGCTCTTTTTACAATTGAATATTATTTAACAATAAGCGATTGTTAACTTTTTCATGACTTTCCAGGGATCGCTAGAGTATTTTGAATACGTTCTACAAATATGAACTCATTTCAATAATATTTGGCCGAGTTATAACGATTTAAGTTTTTAAACTTAATTATATCAGGGATAAACTTTTTTTCAATATTTCGATTTTATTATTAAAAATAAATGTTTGACAACAAAAATCTAAGAGGAAGGAGTTTCATTTTCTTATTCTCTACAATTCTGCATTTTCAAAAAATTGATTTTTCTATTTTGAAAATTGTCTTTCTTTGAGACGATCGGAGAATACTTTTACGCGTTTTCGAGCGTCGAGCTGGTTGTTGCATCCGGCGGGTCAATTAGGTGTTATCTAAATACTGGGGAGTTAATGCAATTTCCATCCGGGATTTCCTTGCAGTTCTAAACAGATATGATTGCGGCAAGGCGAAATAAATTTGGCACATTTTGCAAAATTAGCCTTTGTACAATGAGTGAAAGCCTATCCGTTATGCGTTACCTGCGAGTGGTGGAGGTGGATGATGGTGATGATGGTGATGGTGATGAGGGTATCCGACGTTGGGAGGCGGTGGTGGGTAAACTGCACCCCATATGCAGGGTGAAGAGGCGGCAGCAGCTGAAGCTGCAGCGGGGACCGCCTGTTGCTGGTGTTGTTGAAGGTGCTGTTGTTGTTGCTGCTGCTGTTGCAGTAACTGTTGCACTTGAGCTATATCAACAAACTCCTGCAGCTCACCCTCGGCTTCGTTCTCGGATGGGACTTCACGCAATCTATCCTCTGGAGGTTGTTCCCCGGAAAAAGGACTGCTCTGTAGATGATCGAAGCCGACGAGCGGTGTTGAGAGGTCGTAATTGCTGCTGCGTCCAGTCGTGTGTTCGCGTCGCATCGCGAGCGCCAGCATCTTCTCAACCTGCCGTCCTTCGAGCCGGATCTTAAAGCGGTGGATCCGTAGATCTGGACTCGCTAATGCCGTTACCGGTCGCTTTCAACGACGATGACCGGCCGTACATATCACGATACCGGATCAACTTTAATCGTCGGAAATTTTGCGTTTGAAATTCAAGAGCGACACGATGAACACACTCTTTAAGGTCGAACAAACACAGTGGAGAAGACGCGAGAATCGGATAACGGAGTGTCAGGAGGCTAGGGATCACTCTTCACTGGTAGTTTTCCTTTTTTACTGACAATGACTAGGTGACTAGCAATTACAGCCCTCAGGGGGAAAACAAGTTTGACAACCGGCACGAGTCACATATTGATCTTGGTCGGTTGTGTCGAGCGCTTTTTACGATATTTAATTGTGGTAAATGCGGCGAGAGTCTGTCGCGAACACGGCGAGTTTCTTGTTGGAGCCTAAGGTAGTGGGCAGGGGTTCGCGATGGTTCGCGCTAGACTAATAAAGAGTGGCTCGCGCGCAAAGTTGTCTGTACGAAGGGGAGAGAGAAAGAGCAACAGTGAGAGCGGCGCGACTGCGACGAGATTTGCCAGCGTCACGTGTCGCCGACATCACCCCAGGGTTACTCCCGATACTGTTGACGGTGGTTACCTATGTTAGAGCACCGTCTTTCCTGCTGTTATTACTTTCCTTCTTCAACCTCCTTCTCTTTTTTTCCTTCTTACTTCTCTTCGTCCTCTTTCTTTGGTAACTTTGGTTCCCCTCTATGCATCATCGTCATCGTAGAATTCTTCTTTTTCTTCTTCTTTGGTCTTCTCTGCCAGAATTGCCACAATCCACTGTTTCCCCTTCAACACCACTCCGGTGAACCCATTCGTCTCTTTGGCGTGGTCTGCAATGTCCATTCATTTCGTCTCCGCGCTTTCTCCGCCCGGGTTTCCTTCATCCTCCAACCCCCGTCCCACAGCCTGCCTAGTCCCATCATTGCGCCCCACCCCACTGGCCTACACTCCCCTTTCATCGCACTCACTGTCCTTCTCCCTCTGCTGTGCAACCACCTTACCCCCACTCCATCGTCGTTGCCTGCCCCCCCCCCCTCGTCCCGCCCCTGTTATCCGTGCGCCCCGACAACCCCACCCCGTTGCTCACAAACGGACACCAGTGCGCTCATTGCCAGTAATACTGCTAACGTTCGCCGGGTGACGTCATCAGCGTGGGCGCACCCCCGCACGAGAGAGTTCGCCTTACTCTTTGGCATATACGCACCATCAAGACAATGTACGATTGTACGCCATGAGCCTATAGTAATTTGTCCATCTGCTGGTCTGGCTTTTACTGAGAACCACGCAATTTTCATTCGCTTTTTGCTGGAATGCACGAGAATGAGAAAATTGTGGTAAGATCTATGGCACTTGCACAGTTGTATGGCCATAACCATCACTCTGTTGACACAGATCTGAGCCTTGCCTTTAAAGCTCTGACAGATACTTGATGAGCTATTGGGGTAGATATGATTATACATTGAAAGCAGTTTTGAAACAATGATATCTCACAATGTACTGACAAACTGTTTTAGACATTTTGAAAAAATTAAATCTAAACACCATCCAGGATTTCGGTTAAGGACCCGGGTAAAAATATTTGGTCGTAATTTTGTCTTGAATGTCTCCTATATGTCTTCAAGACCCTGATCTCTGGTTCCGTCTCACCAGCTAGACAAGAAAAGACTTGTCTTTTCCTCCACGGCTACCTGTGTACTTTTCCCCTTCCAGTGTGCAACGACACTACCCATCACTGGATTCGAAGTTGCTCCAGGTCCTCGATCTGAGGTCCTTTGTGTTTCAACTAACCTATTTCTTCGCTATTTCCTCGCCTATTCCTCAATTAAAAATGCTAATGAGTTGACAAAATCTCTGTCGTGTTGGCAAGTTTGAGAATATGATCGTAAATATAAATATACGTAGATTCTCAACAATTCCGATTTAAAGATAAAATTTTCGTAAGCTCCCAATTCCCATTACGTTATTAAAGTGATTCAAATTTTCATCTTTTTTATTAGTACAATTGTTGAAAATTTCAGAAAAAAACCGCAACTTTCTAACATTAAAAAAAAATGTTTGAGCGCGCCTAAGGCGCGCGACTGTTGGATCTCGCGCTTCGCGCTCGATCATATATTTATCTCGCGCTTCGCGCTCGATTATGTATTCACCTCGCGCTACGCGCTCGGGCGTATTTACATCGCGCTTTACGCTCAATTCCTCTAGATCTTTGAACTTCGTGTTCGACTTCGATGAAAAGAAAAAGTTTATTTCCAAATATTAGAAAATTATCAAAACCTCTACATATGAAGTGATTCTTAAATTTGTTTTTATTTTAGACTGAAAAGGAAATTTATTTACTCAAGGTTCTATCGACCTTAAGAAACACATTCTCATCCATATACTCGCGCTTCGCGCTCGATATTTGATTTCAAATTCATTTGAACCTTGCGTTCCACGCTCGGTTCTGTGCACCGTATAATAGAAACAAAAAAGTTTGAGCGCACTTACGGCGCGCGATTTGGGCGTCGCGCTTCGCGATTTGTATTTGATTTCAAATCAAGAATAATTATATAAATTAGGCGACAAATTTTGTTAGTTAAAATGTTATTTTAGATTTTCCGTTTTTGAAAAAAGTTATTTTTTTCATTTTGAATATATTCTTACAACGAAAATTGATTTTTCCAAAGTTTTCCAAAAATTTGATTTCTTTTACTGTCAATGTTATTTTCACGAATAAAATAAAAACTACGCATCCTATCGAAACATGATGGATAACAAATTTGTACCTCTTCTTTGAATGAACAAATGTTGTGTCCGTCATGTTTTTCGTAGCTTGTGTTATTCGTCTAAAAATTTATTTTTTCTATTTTCAATGCTGTTTTTTATGAATAAAACAAAAACTACGCGTCATATCAAAAAGTGAATAATAACAAATTTGTAGATCTTTTTTAGGTGCATAATTTTGGTCCAGTCATCTTTTGTCGTATCTTGCATAGTTTCACAGAAAAATGGAATTTTTGATTTCTCATTATTTTGTTGTGCGATCAGAATTTAAATTTTTTATTTTTTGAAAAATTCAAAAAGTTGTTATGAAAATATTGTAAAGTGTTCGAAAATCAACGTTTTTCTTCTCTTGACTTTTTTTCATAACGTGCGTTTTTCGGCTTAAAATGTTCATTTTCGTTTGTTTTTTGGAATTTTGAAAATGCTATAACTCTGGTAATTTTTTTTTTATCTGAAAAAGTCATTAGGATATTTTTTTCCTCTTTTTGCTTACTACTAATAACCGTCCATAGAATTTCCAAATCTTCAAAAAAAGTGTTCTCAAAAATTTTCAAAATGTGCTCACTTTTTGAATTTTCATCCGAAATAGCTGGTTAACGAACTTGTTCTTTCTTTTTAGGCCCTAAAAAAGTGTGCCAAAGCACAACCCAATCTGATTATTTTTTCGAAAGTTATCGTGCCTACAGACAGACAGCCAGACAGACAGACAGACACCTTGGTAAAAACCTTTTTTTCTAGCTCAGGGGGTCTCAAAACGTGGAGATTTGATGAAAACCGACCAAGTCAAATTTTACATAAAACCAATACCTTCTCATCAGAATGAGAATGTAAAAAATATAACTTGATAATAGCTGGGGGACTGTATTGACCCTCATAAATAAATTTTGTAGAAATTTTTTAAGTACATTGCTGGTTTTAGGGTCAGGTGAATTGAAAACGATTGAGTTGTTTCATACGTTTCGGTACACAATGGTGGCCTTTATCAGCGATTTTTATTAAATATGTGAAAAGTATATGTCTTGTAGGTACGCAGTTTTACAATTAATAGTATTACTCTTTGGTTAATATCTCGGTTGAGAAATTATATCAATTCTTTGATTAAAATTTTTAATTTTATTCAATTTTATTAATAACTAATAATACAGCTTGCAGTGTTCTTTAAACAAAATTCTTTTAACGAAGTACAATTGGTGAAAAGACAATTACAATGTAGTGGAAACATTTTTAAACAAATTTATTAACCAATTTTTTTTAAAGTAGTCAGAAAATATTGCAGATGAAAAAATCTTTTGAAATTATTTTTTAGTGACATAGAGTTTTTTTACTTAAACCTTCAAACGCGGTTTTTTGTGTAAAAGAGTCATAATTTTAAGTACTGCATTTTTCGATTATTCTGAGGAATTATATCTATGAAATTGAAATTTTGTTCCCTTGAAAAGCGCACTGTAGTGAAAATCTGAAATTATAAAAAACTTTGTTGTTGAATAATTATTCAAATATTCTGTAAAAAATGTTCTTTTTGCAACACCCCCCTCAAAAGTTGACGTTTGCATGCATGTAGATGGTGCCTAAAGGACCTTATTTGAGCAGACTGTGCGCGAAACAATTTTCGCGCATGCGCAGTTTGAAGATGGCTTACTTTAGACACTGGTGAAAAGCTGCGCATTCGCACATTCGAGATGAGGTACTTTAGACACAGGCATAGGTAACTTTAAACACTAGTGTTGGTATCTTCTTGAAATAAATTTACATTTAACTTGAACAAATGTTTTAATGATTGAAGTTTTGTTTTTAGGGTTTCGTACCCCCCCCCCTCCCCCCCGGGGGCAAAAACGCATAAACGCCAACATTTTTTCAATAATTTTTTTCCAAACAATTTTTTTCAACAAATTTTTTTTTCAACTTTTTTTTTCACAAAATTTTTTTTTTCAAACATTTTTTTTCACAACATTTTTTTGCACAAAATTTTTTTTCAGAACATTTAAAAACAAAATTCTTTTTTTCTTAATTTCTTCACTCCACTCTGTGCAATATAAAATTAGTATTTTTCGCTACCACCTCCTAAAAACTTTTTCGGACGGGCGTTGCAAAAAGTAGCGTGGGATACACGTGCGCGTAGGTGATTGGACGGGCCGAGAGTAAAAGCGGTGTAGAATTAGTAGAGGAGCGAAAGCGAATTTGAAAAGCTTCAGCGTAACAACGGTTTGAATGAGCGCCAGAGGGAAAGCGGATTCAAATACGTTAAGGGCAGAAACGGCGTTAAACGCCTAAACCGTTTCTCCTCGCGGCCGAAACTCAAGCCGTTTTTCCCTGTAGTCTCGTGGAAACAGTATCTCCAGAACGTAAGGTTTTTCGGCCCCCACCACTTTCCCATCAGGGAGCAACACAAGCAAACGTAGCGTATCGGTGAGTCAGCTCTGTTACATGCTGCGTAGACCAGCTTCGTGTAAAGCCGAAAATGCACGAGTACGAACCCGAGCTCTCTCCCGCTTCATGAATGACGATCAAGCTGCTCTTGCCTCTTCAAATTTACTCCGGTTTTAAAATCCCGGATGACTATATATACACAGGAGACAAGATTTCACGGCCTAAAATGTTTCAAATTTTGTGTAGCATAATTATCTTAGTCATATTTTTAGTAAAAAATTATTTTTTAATAGATAAAAAACAAATTTTCAAGAAAATATTTAAGCTTCCAACATAAGAAATAACTAACCAAAATACATACATTTTTAACTAAAAATTTTAGTTTATGCTTAAGTTTTCAGTTGAAAAAATTAATCCCCCCCCCCCCCCCCCCAACAGGAATATTTAACCAAAGAAATGAATTTTTAACTAAAATAGATGAACTTTCAAACAAGGATGATAACTTGCTACCAAAGAAGATGAATTTTCAACTAACAAGATCATTTTTCAAGAAAAAAAAAAACTTTCCAACAAAATTGTTCAATTTTCAACTTTTGAAACGTATTTTAAGCTAAAGCAATAAGTATTCCACCAAAAATGAAATAGTTGCAATGAAATAAAAAATTTAATTTCCGACAAAATAGTTTAATTTTCAAAGGAAGAAATGAACTTTTATCTGGAAGATATAAATTTTTAACAAAAAATGGAACAGTTACTTTTCGGTGCGAAAAATTAATTTTGAATAAAAAAAAAGCAATCGAATTTACAATAAAATAGTGAAATTTTCAATCAAAGAAATGAATTCATCAACAAAAAGACTAATATTCTTCCAAAAAAGATGAATTTTCAACCACGTAGTTGGATTTTCAACAAAAAAGATAAAGTTTCAACCAAAAATGGAATACTTATATTTTCATTAAAATAAATAATTATCACCCCCAAAAAAAAAACAAAGTTTTAATAAAATATTTAAATTTTCAAGCAAAAAATTGAATTTGCAAACAAATAATTTAATTTTCAAACCAATAATTTTCTACCGAAAACAGGAATACAACATGTAAAAATCAATTTTTAAACAACAAAAAAAACAAATTTTCAACAAAATAGATAAATTATCGACGAAAAACGGTTACATCATCAGTTTAAAAAATAAATTTACAACAAAAAAACATTTTTTCAGCAAAACAGCTTAATTTATAACAAAATACATGAACTTTCAACCATATAGTTGAATTTTCTGCTAAAAAGATAAATTATTAATGGAAAATGGAACTTTGAATCTTTATCTAAAAAAATAATTTTGCACAAAAAAATAGAAGTTTTACAAAATAGATGCATTTTCAAACAAATTAATGGATTCTTAATTAAAATAGAAGAATTTTTCAACAGGAAGAATAATCTAATAACAAAGAACATGCATTTTAAACTGAGAAAATTCAACTTTCAAGCAAAAAAAAGCAACAAATTTCCAACAAAATAGTTAAATTATCAACCAAAAAAAATGAAATTTCAACCAAAATAGATGGATTTTCAAACATGAATAATTTCCTACTACTAAAAAAATGAATTTTCAACTAAAAAAGACAAAGTTTCAAATAAAGAACAGCTTTTCAACAAAATTGTGAAATTTTCGACTTTAAAAATGAATATTTAAACTTAAAAAAATAAGTATTCAACCAAAAATGGAGTATAGTCACATTTTCAGACAAAAAATTTAATTTTCGACCAAATAGTTTAATTTTCAAAGAAATAAATGTATTTTCCCCTACAAAATATAAATTTTTAACCAAAAATGGAACAGTTAAATTTTCAATTCAAAAAATTAAATGTGAACAAAAAAAAAAACGATCGAATTTACAGCTGAATAGTTAAATTTTTGAACAAAGAAATGAATGCACAAACAACAAGAGTAATATTCTACCAAAAAATGAATTTTTAACCACATAGTTGAATTTTCAATTAAAAAAGATAAGTTTTTAACCAAAAATGGAATCGTTACATTTTCGGTAAAAAAGGTAATAAAAGAACGAAGTTTTAGCGAAATATTTACATTTTAACCAAACAAATTGAATGGAAAACCATCAATTTTCAACCAAGGAAAGGAATTTTCAAACGAATAGTTTTCTAAAAAAAAGACGAAATTCCAACGAGATTAATTTGCAACAAACAAAAAAAAACGAATTTCCCATCAAATAGGTGAATTTTCAACCAAGAATGCCATAGTAACATTTTCAGTGAAAACAAAAATGATTAAAAAAAGAACGAAGTTTAAAAAAACATTAAAAATTGTAGCCAAAAAATGGATTTTTCCACCGAAAAGATGAATTTTCAATCAAAAAGACGAATTTTTAATTGAAAAAAACAACTAATTTTCAACCAAAATGGCATAGTTACATTATCATTTGAAAAAATTAATTGTGAACAAAAGTAGTCATTTTTCAACAAATGAATTCAGTTTGCATGAAAGAAATTAATTTTCACCAAAAAAGACAAGTTTAGAAAACGGAATAATTTAATATTCATTAAAAATTAATTTTTAACAAAAAAATAAAAGTATTTCTAACAAAATTGGTAAAGATGGTACCATCTTCAAGCAAGAAGAAAAATATTTTACCAAAAAAGACTAATTTCCACAAAATACATGAATTTACAACCAGATAGTTGCATTTGTCTAATGAAAAATATAATTTTTCAATCAGAAAGGGAATAGTTTAATTTTCAGCTAAAAAAAATAATTTTGAAATCTTTCTCTGATAATTACCTTTCTTTTCAAGCTATTTTAGACTCTAATTACAATTTTGCGGATTTTAGGAGAAAAAGCCGAAAAGTTATTAACTTGACCTCATATACTTTCTTAATATATTAAAACTTTACAAAACCTTCAATGTTTTAATAGCTATTTACTTGACAAGTGTGGAAAGTAGGCAATTCCCGATGAGTGTGAAGCTGGCGTCACGAGCCGAAGGCGAAGGCACCGCACCGCACCGCACCGCACCGCACCGCACCGCACCGCACCGCACCGCACCGCACCGCACCACACCACACCACACCACACCACACCACACCACACCACACCACA
>CAKNXH010057276.1:53272-64210 GCA_932178445.1 Andricus quercusramuli
ATTATTATTATTATTATTATTATTATTATTATTATTATTATTATTATATAATTCCTCATGATAACAGAAAACTTCATTACTTAACATTATTTCCCTTATACACAAAAAGCTGTGTTTAAGTGTTTAAATAAAAAGTTTCAATTAAATATACTTCGCTAAACAATAATTTTAAAAGAGTTCTTTGACTTCAATGTTTCCTGACAACTTTGAACAAATTTGTTCATAAAGGGCCTAGCCCGTTAAGCAGGTCAAAAATGCCCTTGGCTGGAATCAGATTTTCAATGAGCCCTTTTCTGGGACTTGGAATCATAACTTTTTTCCCACATTTTTGAACCCCCATCACCACCTCCATAGTCATGGTGGCTAAAAATGTGTTTTATGGTTTTTATTTTTTTGTGACATATGTGTAATGGAAAAATTTGAGATAAATCAGTAAGACCATTTTTTCCCAAATTTAGAAATTCCACGGACGGATATCCATGAGAATGTAATAACATTCTCATCATAATGAGAAGGTATTGATTTTATGTGAAAAATGACTTTCGCGGATTTCATTAAATGTCCACGTTTTGTGACCCCCTGAGTCAGAAAAAATAGTTTTTACGTCGGTGTCTGTCTGTCTGTCGTCGTTGTTGTCGTTGTCGTTGCCTGTATATCGGATAACTTCCGAAAGACTGATCGGATTGGGTGGTGCTTTGGCACACAATTAGTGGGACCAAAAAGAGAGATCGTGTTCGTTAAGCAGCTATTTTCGATGAAAACTCAAAATGCTAAAACATTTTCAAAAATTTTTAGACCTTTTTTCCCAAATTTAGAAATTTCACGGACGGCTATCCATAGTACGCAGAAACTCAAACAATTTATCCTCACGACTTTTTTCGATAAAAAGAAAACTGTCAGATTTATAGCATTCTCAAAATCCCCCCCCAAAAAACGAAAATTTACATTTTGAACGAAACAAAGCACAATTTGAAAAAAGTCAAGAGACAAAAAACGTTACATTTTGAAAGCCCTACAAGAATATCATGACAACTTTTCGAATTTCCTTGAAAAAAGCGAAAATTCAAATTTTGATCGCACAAAAAATAATGTATTATTACATTCTCATCATAATGAGAAGATATTGATTTTATGTGAAAAATGACTTTCGTGGATTTCATTAAATGTCGACGTTTCGAGACCCCCTGAGTCAGAAAAAATAGTTTTTACGTCGGTGTCCGTCTGTCTGTCGATGTCGTTGTCGTTGTCGTTGTCGTTGTCGTTGTCGTTGTCGTTGTCGTTGTCGCTGTCGCTGTCGTTGTCATTGTCGTTCTCGTTGTCGTTGTTGTTGTCGTTGTTGTTGTCGTTGTCGTCGTCGTCTGTATATCGGATAACTTTCGAAAGACTAATCGGATTGGATTGTGCTTTGGCACACAGTTTGTGGGACCAAAAAGAGAGATCAAGTTCGTTAACCAGCTATTTTCGATGAAAACTCAAAAAGTTAATACATTTTCAAAAATTGTTAGACCATTTTTTTCCAAATTTAGAAATTCCACGGACGGCTATCCATAGTACTCAGAAATTCAAACAATTTATCTTTCACGACTTTTTTCGATAAAATGAAAATTGTCAGAGTTATGGCATTTTCAAAATCCCCCCAAAAAACGAAAATTTACATTTTGAGCGAAACAAAGCACAATTTGAAAAAAAGTCAGGAGACAAAAAACGTTACATTTTGAAAGCCCTACAAGAATATCATGACAACTTTTCGAATCACTTTTAAAAAAATCGAAAATTAAAATTTTGATCGCACAAAAAATAATGTATTATTACATTCTCATAAAATTGAGAAGATATTGATTTTATGTGAAAAATGACTTTCGTGGATTTCATTAAATGTCGACGTTTTGAGACCCCCTGAGTCAGAAAAATAGTTTTTACGTCGGTGTCTCTCTGTCTGTTGTCGTTGTCGTCGTCGTCGTCGTCGTCGTCTGTATACCGGATAACTTTTGAAAGACTGATCGGATTGGATTCTGCTTTCTCACACAGTTTCAGGGTCCAAGAAGAAAGATCGAGATCGTTAACCAGCTATTTTGGATTAAAATTCAAAAGGCTAGAGCATTTTCAAAAATTTTAGACCATTTTTCTCAACATTGAGGAATTCTATGGACGGCTATCCATAGTTCTCAAAAATACAAACAATTTATTTCGATTGACATTTTTCGATAAACTGAAAATTTACAGAGTTACAGCATTTTCAAAATCCAAAGCAAGAATCGAAAATTAACATTTTCAGCCAAACAACGCACGATACGAAAAAATGTCAAGAAGAGAAAAATGTTTTTTTTTTACACGTTCTTCAGAAGTATCATAACGACTTTCTGAATTTTCTTGAAAAATCGAAAATTCACATGTTTAATACAACTTTAGTCATTTTTATCTAAGGGCATAGAACGTAACATATGGTCGTTGCGAAGCGCGACGACCGAATTTCGTGCCGCGAGCGCTTAAACTTGCGAGCGAAAACGTGCTTAACGCTTAGAATAATAACATCTACAAAGTGTATTTCAATTTTCTCTCGTACGCCCTTGAATTGATCACAATGCTCAACCTCGAATTTCAGAGCGAAAAGCCGAAAATAGCTGTGTTGCTAGACCGAGTGAGCAACTTATAGAAACAGATTCTCAAGAATTTCGTACAGAAAGAGGTCCTTGAGAAACCCGGCTTAAAATTATCAACCTTTCAGTTCACCAACCCGAGGCATTTCAAGCCATTGGATCTAATGTACTTTGGTGCCAAAGTCGATGTTTTTCTCAAAACCGGAATTGAGATTGATCCAACAGAGATGCACAGATTTCGCTTGCGGTCTCTTGATTTTTACCTAGAATTGTGCAGTCAAATTAAAATGCGGTTCGATTTTGACAATCCGCACTTACAGTATGCATCGAACTTTACAATAAAAAATGCTTCAAGCGGGGAAATTTTCTCCATTGCCGAGTATGTCAATCTCTTTCCGGCAATAAAAGCTGATATCGAGTTGGTTAATATCGAGTGGCAAAACTTAACGTCAACTTTTTCTTACGATGATTATAAGAAAACGGAAACTATCGACTTCTTTTATGCAGTAAAAAAGGCGTCAGACGAATCCGGGGATGCACCCTTTCCCAATTTAATGCAGGTTGTCAAATATATTATGATTTTGCCACACTCTTCTGTAGCTGCAGAGAGAGCTTTCTCCCAGCTTAACTTAATCAAATCGAAGCTTCGTAAACGGTTGCACGTATTTACATGTGCATGCCTTCTGCGGGTAAAAGATGCGCTAAGAAATGGCGATTCAGATTACAAAAATATCTCGGCGAAACACATAAATACTTATTTGGAAAAGATTAATACGGAAGCAGAAAGGAGTGAGGATCCAGAAATTATCGAGATTCTGCAGTTGCTGGAAGAAGCAGTTAATATTGAAACAGTCGAAATTGCTCAACAGAATATGGAATTACTTGAAATGGCGAGTAAGAAGATTTCTAATATTTAAAAAAAGTTGCATCTTCAAAATTATTTTGCAGTAAAATGTATTTTATGTATTACAGGTCGATCGTGGACTAATCATTTTCATATTCACTTATGTCTATGAATAAATATTCATTGCGAAAAATAAATGTTTAAGTTCCTGTATTGTCATGTGCAGTTGAACTTTTCAAACAGCTGCGTAAAAATGTGTGGTTTTCAACGATACTCTCGTTTTTCCCCTTTATTTTTTGCAGTTAAGTAAGTATATGTCAAGTTATTACGTACACTTACATAATAATTAAACAACAAGATAGTACTGAAACAATATTATTATTATTTACAGATTAGCTGGTGGCTCTCATGATACAAATTCGCCAGTTTTCTTCAATTATATTTGTTTTTTTTTTTTTTAATTTTTCAACGAATCAGCTTTCTTAGATCAGTTCTGTGATGTGTTTTCTATTTTTATCGAATCAGTTCGATTTCTACTGCAACCCATGATCCGACAGTTTGATTCGATTAACATTGTACCATTCTTTCATTAAAAAAAGAATGTTCGCAGTAAATCAAGAATAAGAAGTAGCCTTTTTTAAATTTATTAATTTGAATTTCGCGCCAAAATGTGATAGTATGCGGCGCTGCCGCAACTCCTCATTGAAAGTACACTTTCAGAGCTCTGAGTACACTTTCGGAGTACAAACGCAATTTTCATTGTGGCAACACTGCAGTCACACGAGTCGAATCGCCATCTCCCATTAGGTTCACGTAATAATTTGTCGGGATGGAAGTGCGGCTTAGGAGGTCGTCTCGAGACAAGCCTTCGAAGTCACATTTTCATCACGGGTGTTGAACAAAACAAATTACCAGAGTTGTAGCATTTATAAAATTGAAAAAAAGCGAACATGAGAATTTAAAGCCAAACGACGCACGATATGAAAAAAGTCAAGAGGAAAAAAACGTTGCTTTCTGAACACCCCATAAGACTGCCATAAACACTTTTTGAATTATCTTGAAAAATCGAAAATTGAAATTTTGATAGCCAAAAAAAAAAAATAATGAGAAATCAAAAATTCCATTTTCCGGTCAAACTACACGGAAAAAATTAGTTGTTCAAATTTTGAATGACCAAGTCAATCACTCTAGGATAGGGCTAAACGTATGTCATAAATTGGAAGAATCGTCTTACAAACCTTGATTGATACATGTTTAAAAAGTAGAAAGAGTTTTCGAAAGTACAAAATAATTGCAATGAAAATGTGAAGACCAGAGGAATAGAGTTCTTGAAACACTGATACACTAATGCTTCGAAGCCAGTCAATGAAACTTTCGATGACTCCTAACGAGTTTTTAGAAAATAGTATAGCCAAGTTAAAAGAATATATATTTCGCGGTTATATTTACTATATTGTTATTCACATAGACTCATGCTTAAGTTATATTTATTTTTACAGATACACACGAACCTATGAAAAATCGAAATAAATTTTGCGGCGGGATTCGATCTACCTAACACCTATCGAACACAACTTATCACTAACAACTAGACCCCACGGCTAACTCAACACATTGAATACTTTGCACAAATCCCCGTGAAGAGCCAAATTTAAATCCACGCTCATTTGTTCATTGCCAGTGACCGCGACTCCATTCAGACTTATACATATACCACTTCACCTGAGCGTCAATAAGTGTTAATATAAGCAGCGGCGTAGCCAGGATTTGGGGGGGGGGGTCCGGGTTTAAGTATAGGCAAAGAGTGGGGGAAAAGTGCAATTGAATAATAAAAATACCTATGTAATTCTCAATGCAATTAAACAAATAAACAATCAGTAGAATAAAAATATTCATTTATATTTAACAAAATATTGCAGGATAATCTATACATAATTATATTCGTTAGTCGTGGCTGTCTTACATCTAGAATAAAAATATTTATTTATATTCAACAATATATTTCAGGATATTATATACATGATTATATACATTAGCTGTGACTGCCTTACATCTTAAAGGTTAATTCTGCGCGTTTTACTTGCGAACATATCTATTACGCGTTCTGCTTCTATTTGCACGTCACGGTGGATAGTCATTAATGCTAATCCATTTAATCGCTCTTCACAGCTACTATTGCGAAGATTCGTCTTTAGTCTTTTCATGGTGGAAAAGCTTCTTTCTACGGATGCTGTAGTAACAGCCAGAGTTGCCAGTAATTTTAATAGAACATAAATATTGGGGAAGAATTGTTTATCACAATATCTTAAAGCATCGATAGCGTATTTGGGCAATTCTTCGGTTCGTTTTTTCCATTTGTAAACCCACATTTCCCACTCCGATTCAGTCTTTCAGTACTTGCGCACGGATCAAGGTCTTTTTTGTAAAATAAAAGCGCAGGTTCTATGTCTTCAAAGGACGATGAGACACAGAAATTGGGAAGGACACGCTGAAGCGCGATAATCCTACTTTCATGAAATACAAAGCGCTCGCTTAGCGATTGTATTATTTCCTCTAAATATGGTATAAACAACGCTCTTCTGTAATACTCCTCAGGTGTTTGTGATGAGTAGTTTTCTCTATGCCGTTGCGTTCCAACGACTCGAGGAACGGTTGGAGTAACTCCTACTTCCGCGCCGATATCTGAAGCTTTTTCAAATAATTTTTTGAATTCTCAATCAACATCATTTCTTAATTCTTGAAACTTTCCGAGAACGATTTCTACATGACTGATTGCATTACTTAAATCGACGAATTTACTTTGCAAGTAAACAGACAAAGTGTGAGTTAAGCTCAGCACTTTTTCTGAGACTTGCAAAACAATTAAAAATTGAAAGGTACACAACCTACTATGCAAGCAGCTTTCTTTATCATTACTGTCTTTTTCTTTCTCGATGATAACTTCTAAAGACTTTACAATTGGAATAAAAGAATCCGCAAAAATATTTACTCCATCGTGTCGGTCTATCCAACGTGTATCACAATATTTAATTAAACCGGACACAATGGTTTCTCTGCTAACTTTTGAATCTTTTGAACTTGGCAACTGGATCTCATTTTGCGTTACTTGGTTCAATTTGAGGTGTTGGTTAATAGATTCGGTTGGACGTTTGCGTGTTGTGACATGATGCAGTTTTAATTCTTTTTTTAAAATCTCGCTTCGCAGATTCGAATTTCAGAAATAAGTACAAGTTTCTTTCAACGAATCGAAATTGTTGCGTACGAAAGTTAACTTAGATCCATCGTTTAAAGTTAAATTCAAGCAATGATTGGTACAGTGAGTGTACAAAGCTAATGGATACTCACGATTAATTAATGCTTGAACACCTTTAAATTCACCACTCATAGCTGCTGCGCCATCATATCCCTGTCCTCGCATGAGATTTAAATCAATACCGAGGGATTGAAGAGTTTCTTCTAAAGTGTTGGCCAACCATTTGCCAGTAAAATTCTTAACCGGTACAAAGGTGAGAAAATCTTCGCGCAACACCATTAAATCTTCGTCAACGTACCTAGCGCACAAAGAAAACTGGAAGCTTCTAATGTGTCCCCTAAGGGTTTATATTTTTCTTGTATTTCTTCCCTATTCCTCTCCACACAGTTCCACGCACTTACTTGGTGGTGGGAGGGGGACCTACAGTTTAAGGTGGGTTTCGAACCACCAAGAGCAACAGCCTTAAGTACTTGGACAACCTTTTTCTCTAGAGATACTGGTCCCACGACTCTCCGGAGATGAACAGCTCCATTGCTAGGCTAGTGTTCACCGCATGGGCCACCGAGGCTCTTCCAGAGTGCGAGGCGGGAATCGAACCCGCAAGCCGACGGAGTGGGTCCAAAGCCTACGCCTTAACCCCCACGACCATCGTCCCACTCACAAAGAAAACTGTTCAGTCCCTTTAATATCACGAGATTCATCTGCTAAAACGGCGCAGAATCTTGCTTTCCTAATGCGGTTTATAATTTTATCTTGAATATATCCCCCACATAATTCAATAATTTCATTTTGTATCTGCGGACTAGTGTACGTCGCATTATTTTCCGAAAGCCTCATGTGATCACTCAATTATACATCGCCACTTTTGACATGATAACGCAGAAGGGCTCGAAAATTCCCATCATTGTGGTTAGGTTCCTCGAGCGATAAGCGACCAGAATCAACGCGACCCCGTAATGCAATTTCTTGACGCCCGCAGAAGATTACAGTTTCAACTATACTAGATAATTTTTGTCTATTTTTTACAGCTTCTTCTTTGGCTTGCTTATTTACCTGCATCGCAATACTGTCCCGTTTACCGTCGTACACACTTAAAAAATCTACAGCCTGTATTTCTGCTTCTTTGTGAAACGAAGTTTTTTCGTGCCCTTGAACATTTTCCTACACCACTTAACGATTTAAAGCCAAAAAGAATACATACTTTACAAAGTGCTCCCTTCAATGTGTCTGAATAAGCCAGCCATTTATACCTTTCCAACCAATTAATGTTGAACATTCTTTTTTGTGAGCCCTGTACTTTTAACTCTAATTTATAAGACTTATCAGGAATTCACGTATTCCTTAACGCTTGTTGCTTTTCCTCATCGTCTATATTAATATTCGGTAGCTTTGATACGTACAATCCAATACCGAACTTATATCTTACAATATTTACTGTTCGTTGTTTAGTATGATTTTTGAGGGCCGCAGATATATTAGAAAAAGTAGCCTCATCTTCTTGATAATCCAGAATCACTGGTTCACGTATATCTGCTTAGTCAGCATTTTCATGACTCTTTTCTGCAGTAGAAGACTCAGGTTCGGCCGAAACTTTTAAAACGGCATCTTTGCTAAAGAAAAAGAAACATTAGACATTTCGTAATAAAGAAATTCAAAATTTGGAAATAGTTTTCACATTTGCTGGCGAAATAAAAATTCTTTTAAATGGAAATTTCTACTGATTTTTTGTCGTTTTGAATTAAAATTTTAGTGAAAAATTGTAAATTACAAGAAAAATAGTGAAATACAACTAATATTTCATGAAGTGCAACTAATATTCGTATAAATTTTCACCAAAGTGAATTAGTGGTTCGATTTTCACTATATTAGGTTTAGAGAGAATATGCAACTTATTTAGATTACTTTCAATACGTTTTTATTATTAAAATTTGTTTTCAAATATTAAATTTAATACTCACGTTTTACTGTTTTCATCCAAATAAGCAGTAGAAAATCCTATCTGGTGGCTGCTTTCTTTGTGTCTAATACGCGTTACATCTAAGCCTAGCTGCAAAGTAAATTTATTATTAGTGTTGAAATTGACATTGATAAAAATATTTGCAAAAAATTGCCACCCTCTTTTCTCACTCATTGCTTTTAAACTACATCAGTGACTTATTATTTTTTAAATTTCAAATAAGTGGGTCATTTCAAATTACATTCGGAATTCATGACCGGAATTCTAAACTATCCTCTTTTTTTGAGCATATAGAAACTATCTCGCACTCAAAATACAAAAAAATGTAGATGGTTTCAACAAGTAAAACGGCCAGACCCAGAAATAAATATTTTTTTAAATTTGCATGATATGCCCAATTTTCGAAAATCTTGCAAGATTTCAATATTTTAATTCTTTCTAGGACAAAATCTCGTTTTTACAAAGCTCAAATAACTAAAAAAAAATTTTTGAGCTTTTCAAACTATCCTACATTTACCTGAGCATGTAGAAACGTAATCGTATTCAAAATTTACCTAAACAAAAAAAATGAGAATGTTTTATCCATAAAAATGGCCTGCCCCTAAATTAATTGCTAAAGTCTTCTCAATTTATTTTAGGTAAAGTTTGAGTGTGAAAGAGATTCTTCATGGTAACAATAATCGTAAGATAGTTTTCGAAACTTTTAAAACTCATTTTAGTTTTTTGAGGTTTATTAAAATAAAATTATGTCCTGAAAAAACTGAAAATATTGAAGTCTTACAACGTTTTTTAATGATTTCACTTCTTTTTTCAAATGAAGTGTTATACGCGGCTCGTATTGGGATCTGGAATACAGCGATACGCTATCTGGTGGCCAAATGTAGTACTAAAACAACGAGGTCAGTTTTAAACGGCCGCATTACTAATGCGCTGAAATTAAATTTTATTCTGATTAAAATTGAGTAAAAGTTATTATTGGTAAGGTGATTTAATAGAAAAATGTCTGATAAAGTTAAAGTAGACGATTTGGGAAGTAAATTCAGTCCCAGGAAAACGAAAAGTAAAAGATTTTGTTCGGTTTATAAATGCTCAAGCAAAGCCTGTAAAAATTCAGATGTGCGGTTCCATCAATTTCCTGATAGTAAAAAAATTTGTGTGAAAGTGATTATAACAAAAGCGGATTTGAAGAAACGATTGATCTCTTAGCGGGGCTGAATTATAATCTTCAAGTGCTTTTGCTTGTGGAGTGTTCCACAAACATTTCATATCCGTGCAAGATACCAGATCTAAAATCCTTATATCAGTACTATAATAAAAAATGTATATTTGAAATCAATTTTACAAAATAAATCTAAAAAGGATCATTACAAAACACGCTTTCATAGATATAAACAAAGAAAATAATGAGTCTGGCAAAATAAATTCGGATTTCTTTGGTTTGTTATGACAGCACAACATAACCTCCAAATTAGGCAATCAGGTTTTTTGTCAAAACAGGGTATAATTTTCTCGAATTATGCAAACTGATAATTCCTAAGTATAATTTTTATTATTACAATATTAAATAAAATACTTTTTGATTATATAAAGCATATTTATGATAGATACTTATGCAAATGCAATAAAACTGCAACCACATGTTTGCACTTTTCACTCAAACCGGCCTTGCAAATACATTTCATAGATTTTAGAATGCCCTGGAAGCTTATTTTCCCCTAAATTTCGTGAGGCGTTTCTTCAAGATATGAAGATTGCAAACAAAATGCAATTAAATTGATATTGGTTTTGTTGTTCAACTCGTTGGGCATTTTGCTACAGAATAAAATGTGTCCATCGTGTAAAACCTTTTCTCCTTCTATCACATTTCTAGAAAACGGTGTAGAAGCAGTAAATTCGCAAATGTCACTAATGCTTAGCATCATTTCAGTCGTCATTATCGCAAAAAACACTATAAAACTGCTGGTATCACGTGTATTATTTCAAAAGTGACCTCGTTGTTTCCACCATATTGCCTGTCACGTGACGATGTGACGTCATGATTTCAGATCCCAATAGAGCGAGACTCTTTTATTGATAGATTTAAAACACTCTCGCAGACGACGTTTATTCATTCAATAGGCAACCATTTTAAATTATAATAACTAGTAATTAGACCCGTAAGTTAGAAAGAGAGAGAAATAGTCACTCCATGAAGTGACGTCAGCAGTGACGTCAGCAAGGCGCAGGGCGAGTAGAGGCGAGAGTCGCGAGTAGAGCGCCCTCGAAACTTGACGCGCTTATCTCCCCC
>CAKNXH010057276.1:64310-84006 GCA_932178445.1 Andricus quercusramuli
TCCCACGCAACGCCCACACAGCCTCCCCGTTAAAAGGGCGCGCACGGGCCCAGAAAGATCTGAAAGTCTTTGGGAGCTGGTAGCCAGAACCCTCTCACTTTAAACCCTACAACTGGAAGCCAGCAGTAGGTGCCTACAGCTGGTAGCCAGCCCTAGGTTTTTTCACCGCAAGCCATTGCCGTGCCCGAACAGTACTCTCTCTCTCTCTCTCTCTCGACCTCAAGAGTCCTCCAGCTGGAAGCCAGCCAGAGGACAATTGACAACGCATCGCCTTCGCCCTCTTGTGAGGACGCGACAACGAAATCTGACGCTTTACTTCTCCGACTTTCTCTGTAATCAACATATTGAGAACCTTACATAAATAAACTTTAATTAACCACAATTCTTTGTTTTTCTCTGGTCACTTAACTTCTTCCCCTTCTTTCCTCCGCTAACGTGTTAGCTGGCATACCAGCCTACCCGTTTCCGCTGAGACAGCTGGCATACCAGCCCTCTCAGCCGATACACTGACTAACTTCTCCCCTCTCCCACGACCAAAATCAAAACTCCTCTAACTCAGTTCTTTTCAGGAGAAAAGAGAAAAAGAAAACGCTTGCTCAACTTGCTATCTCTTTCTATCTTACGAGATAGACACATCACTCCCCTTTTCCACCTCCCTCGACATTTATCCTCTCACTCCCTCCTCTTGTACTCTCCAGATCACTCTTCTACCCGCTATCTCTTTCTATCCCATGACCACACTCACCTTTTACCTCCCTTGAAGCCTATCCACCATACATCCCTCCTTCACTAAGATGGAACCTTCCCTCTCACTCCCTCCTATGGTTTCTCTACCTCTCCTGTCTCTTATCACCCCCTGAGATCATTCCTTCTCACACCCTCAGAATAGAGAATCATCCACTATCCCGACGTATATCCTTCTTACTACACCCAACATATCCCACCCAAAAGTAAGGAGCATATCAGAAGGTATAACGCAGAATCATAATTCTGTTGCAAAATTATAAACCAAAAATAAACTTTCCATTCAAGAAAAAAAATGCAGTGAAATTGTTGAATTGTTAAGCCAAAAAGACGAACTGCCAACAAAAAAGGTTGAATCTTCTACCAACAAAAATGAACTTTTAACAAACTAGTTCAACTTTAAACCAAACACTTGAATTTTCTAATAAATTGTTGAATTTTGAAGCCAAAAATACAATTTTTTTATAAAACAGTTGAATTTCAAAACCAAGAATGTGAATTTTCAAGAAAAAAGTTAATTTTTAACTAAATAGTCGACTTTTAAACTTAAAAAAAAAACTCATCATTTAAAAATATGAAAAAAAAATGTCAAGTTGTTGAATTTTCAAGCGAAAAAGACAAATGTGTAATAAAAAAGTTGAATTTGCAACCAAAGAATTACATGTTTTAACAAATTACTTCAATTTGCAACCAGATATCTGAATTTTCTAACAAAAATGGTTCAACCTTTAACCAAAAAATTAATTGTTAACAAGCTCGTTCTATTTACAACCAAAAAGTTACATTTCCTACCAAATTATTGAATTTTCAAGCCAAAAATACAAATTTTCTATGAAACAGTTGAATTTTCAAACTAAGAATGTTAATTTTTAAGAAAAAAGTTAAATTTCAACAAGATAGTCGAATATAATTCAAAAAGAAACTCTCCACAAAAAAAATGCTGAAAAAAAGGTTGACCAAAATTATTTCTGTGACCAGTCACAGGGGTGCCTTCCCCCCACGAAGTGTTGGGAAATGGTTAGGAGTTTGACCAACATTATTTCGGTGACCAGTCACAAGGATGCTTTCCCGCCCTGACGAAGTGTTGGAAAGGGGTAGGGGTTTGACCAGAAATATTTCCGTGACCAGTCACAAGGATGCCTTCCCGCCCTAACGAAGTGTTGGAAAGGGATCGGGCTTTGACTAACATTATCTTTGTTACCAGGCACAGAGATGCATTCCGGCTCCTTCGAAGTATTGGAAAGGAGAAGGGGTTTCAGCAACATTACTTCTGTGACCAGACACAGGGCTGCCTTTCCGCCGACACGACGTGTTGGAAAGAAGTAGGGCTTCGACCGAATTTATTTCTGTAACCAGTCACAGTGGTGCCTTCCCGCCCCTAAAAAGTGCTGGAGAGGGGTTGGTTTTGACTAATATTGTTTCTGTAACCAGAGACAGCGGTGCTTTCCCGCTCCTACCAAGTATTGGAAGGGAGCAGAGGTTTGACCAACATTGTTTCTGTGACCAAACATAGGGGTGTCTTTCTGCCGCCACGAAGTGTTGGAAAGGGGTAGGGGTTTGACCAGAATTATTTCCGTGACCAGTCACAAGGATGCCTTCCAGCCCTAACGAAGTGTTGGAAAGGGGTAGGGGTTTGACCAAAATTATTTCTGTGACCAGATGCAGCGGAGCCTTCCCACCCATACGAAGTGTTGAAAACGGGTGGGGGTTTGACCAACATTATTTCTGTGATCAGAAACATGGGTTCTTTCCCGCTCTCATGAAGTTTTGGAAAGGGATCGGGGTTTGACCAACATTATCTTTGTTACCAGGCACAGGGATGCATTCTGGCCCCTACGAAGTATTGGAAAGGAGAAGGGGTTTCACCAACATTACTTCTGTGACCAGACACAGGTGTGCCTTTCCGCCGCTACGACGTGTTGGAAAGAAGTAGGGCTTCGACCGAATTTATTTCTGTAACCAGTCACAGTGGTGCCTTCCCGCTCCTAAAAAGTGCTGGAGAGGGGTTGGTTTTGACTAATATTGTTTCTGTAACCAGAGACAGCGGTGCCTTCCCGCTCCTACGAAGTATTGGAAGGGAGCAGGGGTTTGACCAACATTATTTCTATGAACAAACACAGGGGTGTCTTTCTGCCGCCACGAAGTGTTGGGAAGGGGTGGGGGTTCAACTAAAACTATTTCATTGACCAGAAACATGGGTTCCTTCCAGCTCTGACGAAGTTTTGGGGAGAAGTAGGGGTTTGACCAACATTATTTCTGTGAGCAGACACAGGGGTGCCTTCCTGCCCCCACCAGAGTATTGGAAAGGGGTGGGCGTTTGACCAAAATTATTTATGTGACCAGAAAGATGGGTTCTTTCCCGCTCCCACGAAGTGTTGGAAAGGGGTCGGGGTTTGACCAACATTATTCCTGTGACCAGGAACGGGGGAGCCTTCCCACCCCTACAAAGTATTGGACTGAAGAAGGGGTTTCACCAACATTATATCTGTGAACAGGCACGGGGGTGCCTTTTCACCCCCGTAAGGAGTTAGAAAGGGGTAGGAGTTTGACCAACATTATTTCTGTGACCAGATGCAGAGGAGCCTTCCTGCCCCCACGAAGTGTTGAAAAGGGGTGAGGGTTTGACCAAAATTATTTCTGTAACCAGAAACATGGGTTCTTTCCCGCCCCCATGAAGTTTTGAAAGGGATCAGGGTTTTACCAACATTATTTTTGTTACCAGGCACAGGGGTGCCTTCCCGCCCCTACCCGGAAAAAAAATTTCATTAAATTTTATAGAACTAGTGCAATAGTAGAGGATACGACGGGTAGTTTATTAAAAGTTGAAATCTTCTTGGTTTTACATTGCATCGAACTATTCTACAAAATTTAATACAGAGTTCTCTAAAATGCGAAAAACGTAGAATAGTTCTAGAAAATCGAAAAGTCCAGCTAATATACAGTCTACATCGGAGAAGTCTCGAAACTATAGAGAACAGTTCTATAAAATCATGGCCGATTTTCAGCCTAAAAAAAAATCTTTTTTATTATCATTATTATTATCATTATGCTGTAATATTTGTTCACATATTTAAGTACATAATTATTTACTATTACACAAACAATCAATACACAAATAATCGCACGCTATTAAAATTATTATTCGCTGTGGGCTCGAACCCCCTACCTACGCATTCGGAGCTCCTGAGAAAACCTCGCAGCTAACATAACTTGTAGTATAAAAAAAAAATCTAAAATATAAGCTACAGCTGTGAAGGGCTGTTTGACAAATTTTTGTGATTTGAAAATTCTAGGTCAATGATTTCGGAAATTTGAAATTTCTGGAGTTTTATATTTATAATGACAGTAATTTCAAGAATATCATATTTCGAAAATTTAGTTTAAAATTTAGGTAATTACAAATTTCGGGATCTTTAACATTTTTTAAATTTTGGAAACTTTAAATTTCGAATAAATTTTTAATCGCAAATTCTTTTTTGGTTATAAATTCTAGTAGGTTCAAGATTAATAAGATGTTATATAGCTATATAGAATAAGTTTACATAAGTTATATGACATTAAAGGCTTGCATTGCAAATAATTTTAAAAGTTGAATTCCCAATTCTATATTTTTTGAATCGATTAAATAAGATATGACATGGAAAAAGTTGAATCTATTTCAATTTTTAACGTTGAAAATTAAAATCTTAAGTTTTCCAATAACCGACACATCTCTAAATGGCAAGTCCACTACCCGGTTGCACCGGAACGTGCACCAGGTCGTTCAAGGCGTCATCTACGAGAACTTTTTTAGAATCTAAATTGTGTCAATAGCCAAACTAACTACCATTAAGAAAATATGAGAGAAAACAAAGTTTTCGTATTTTTATTTTGGTCTTACGATACATTTAGAAAAAATTTAAAAAAGAAATCGAGTCAAAATTCCTTTTTATTGACGTTTTGGCCTCATCTGTGGGCCTTCATCAGAAAGAAACATCTTAGAGAATAATCAAACTCAATCATAAATATACGTCGAAGCGAATGACAACATTTAAACATTTTTTAAAGTCAGATCATTCTGAAGTTTTAAAAATCACTATGAAGTTTGTAAAAAAACATCAGTTTGTTAGCTGTTACACAGCATTTTAATTACAAAATATGAACCTTTTTTAACAAATTGGGAAAGTTCCTTGGACTTTATAGTTTCCCAATACTTTTTATACAAACTTCATGATGATTGTTAAAACTTCAGAATGATATCTGACTTCACAAAATTTTAAAATGTTGTCATTTTCTTCGTCGTATATTTATGATTGACTCCGATTATTCTTTAAGATGTTTGTATCGATGAAGGCCCACAGATGGGGCCAAAACGTCAATAAAAAGGAATTTTGACTCGATTTAGTTTTTCAATTTTTTCTAAATGGATCGTAAGACCGAAACAAAAATATGAAAACTTTATTTTCTCTCATATTTTCTTAATATAAAAAAAAGATCGAAGGAGGCTTGACTTGATGATTTCTTTAGAAATCTTGAGGTTTATCTACCAAAATAACTACCAATGGTGAGTCGACGATAGTTAATTTGGTGGTTGAAACAATTCAAATTTCTAAAAAGTTCTCGTAGAATACGTGCTAGCGCGACTCGGTGCACCTGGATCGTCGACTCAACACTTAATTATTTTGGATGTTGACACAATTTGAATTTTAAAGCAGCTCTCGTAGAATACGTGCCAAACGACCTGGTGCACGTTCCGGTGCATCCTGATCGTCGACTCACCATTGGTAGTTATTTTGGCTATTGATACAATTTAGATTCTGAAAAAGTTCTCGTAGATGACGTCTTGAACGACCTGGTGCACGTTCCGGTGCACCCGGGTAGTGGATTTACCATTTAGAGATGTGTCGGTTATTGGCAAACTTAATATTTTAATTTTCAACGCGTGCTAATGTTCTCTAAGACTTGAATTCTTTTTTTTCACGCGGGAGCCATGCGGAAAAGTCGCTGCCTGCGCACAGTAGCGACTGCGCAGCTACATTTTAAAGAACTGAAGTCTATAGATCTTCGATTGAAGTAGTTCACAAACACTCAATACTTCGAATCGAATTTCTATGAGATTTTTCAACATTTTTTGAAGAATTTTTCTATACATTTGACTGAATTGAGGTATTCAAACCTTATAATTATGTGATTACAAACTTTCAATACCTCAATTGTGATTTCTACGAAAGTTTTCAGCATTCTTTCATGAATCTCTCTATATATTTTATTAAACTTTTTCAAATCGGAGTTCAATGTAAAGTTAACAGAATTCCTGTAGAGTTATTCTAGGTTAGTTCTATATTAAATCCTGAAAGTTATACAGAATGTAGAAAATTTGTTTAAGGTTCGCTCTCATCCCCGACTCTTGTAATACTTCAAGAAAGTTTAATGAACTTTTTTTTCCGTGTGGGCGACTCGGTGCACCTGGATCGTCGACTCAACACTTAAATATTTTGGATGTTGACACAATTTGAATTTTAAAGCAGCTCTCGTAGAATACGTGCCAAACGACCTGGTACACGTTCCGGTGCATCCTGATCGTCGACTCACCATTGGTGGTTATTTATGGCTATTGATACAATTTAGATTCTAAAAAAGTTCTCGTATATGACGTCTTGAACGACCTGGTGCACGTTCTGGTGCACCCGGGTAGTAGATTTACCATTTAGAGATGTGTCGGTTATTGGCAAACATAATATTTTAATTTTCAACGTGTGCTAATGTTCTCTAAGACTTGAATTCTTTTTTTTCACGCGGGAGTCATGCGGAGAAGTCGCTGCCTGCGCACAGTAGCGACTGCGCAGCTACATTTTGAAGAACTGAAGTCTATAGATCTTTGATTGAAGTAGTTCACAAACACTCAATACTTCGAATCGAATTTCTATGAGATTTTTCAACATTTTTTGAAGAATTTTTCTATACATTTGACTGAATTGAGGTATTTAAACCTTATAATTATGTGATTACAAACTTTCAATACCTCAATTGTGATTTCTACGAAAGTTTTCAGCATTCTTTCATGGATTTCTCTATATATTTTATTAAACTTTTCCAAATACGAGTTCAATATAAAGTTTACAGAATTCTTGTAGAGTTATTCTAGGTTAGTTCTATATTAAATCCTGAAAGTTATACAGAATATAGAAAATTTGTTCAAGGTTCGCTCTCATCCCCGACTCTTGTAATACTTCAAGAAAGTTTAATGAACTTTTTTTTTCCGTGTACGAAGTATTGGAAAGGAGCAAGGGTTTGACAAACATTATTTCTGTGACCAGACACAGGGGTGCCTTCCGGCCCCCACGAAGTTTTGGGAAGGAGTAGCGGTTTGACAAACATTATTTCTGTGACCATTATTTAATTAATTAATTCCGTGAACATTAATTCCGTGAATTCCGTAAATTCTGTAAATACCTTGATTTCCGTAAATACCATGAATTCTGTGAATTCATTGAATACCTTGAAGTCCATGAATTCCTTGAAATTCGTGAATTCCTTCAATTTTGTGAATTTCTTGAATTCCCTGAATCCCATGAATTCCGTAAATTCTGCGAATCCTTTGAATTCCGTGAATTCCGTGAATTCCTTGAATTAGGTGAATTCCTTTATTTCTGCGAATTCCTGGAATTTCTTAAATTACGTGAATTCCATGAATTCCTTGAAATATGTGAATTCCTTGAATTTCGTCAATTCCTTGAATTCCGTGCATTCTTTAAATTCCGTGAGTTTCGTGATTTCCTTTAAGTCCGTGAATTCCTTGAATTCCATGAAGTCCTTGAATTTCTTGGATTCCATGTACAGTACGGCAAAAGTGCCGTATCACGCCCTAAGAAGTTCCACTTCAGAAACGGACAAAATGAAAATTGTCCGTACCGGTAATTTTTTTATTACTGCTATCGGCAGTTTGTTTGTTACCAGTACTACTGACAGTGTATAGTGCATAATGTATGGATTCGGCGAAAAATTTTGTTAAGTAAAATGTTATTGTAGCTTCTGTCCTTTTTCAAAAAGGTAATTTTTTTATTTGCAATATATATTTATAAGAATTAATTTTTTTCATAGTTTGTGGCGCTTGTGACGGACAACCGGGCCATCTGTGCACGTCAGAATGTCAACGTGCAGAGATAGTACCCTAGCAATAGTTAACGTGCACGGATGGGAGACTCCCAACTGTGCACGTCACAATTGATATGATCAGGTTGTCAACAGACAATTCCACATATGAAGCGTTATGTGAAAGAACAATCTGAATAGGAAAATCGTGTTTTGATATGATTTGATTCAAAGATTTCAAGCTGTTATTGAACTAAGAAAATATTAATTCAAAAATAAATCCTTTCATACACATAAAGCATTACAATCTAAAAGTGAAATTTTGTCAAGAAAAAAAAATTTTTTAAATCTTTTAATAATTGAAAATAAACAAAACGAGTTAGGTTGTTTTTTCATCTAATGGGTATTCTAGGTATTTTTTTCATTGATTTTACCTTTTAAAGATTATTTAATGACTTCTACTACGTACAAATTTTGGAGATATAGAAAATTAATTTTTTATATGTACACTGAAGAAGGTGGTTCAGTTCAACCAATTTGGTTTTTAAAATATGTAAGGGTTTAATTATTGGCTGCGACATAATCGTTTTCACAAAAAACTGGGATTGCGGTAAGGTTGCGGCTCAATTAAAAGTTGACATCCTTTAGAACTTAGATTCCAAGGAACTCTCTTCAAGCGTTCCTTTTTAGTTCGTTGATATCAGATAGATGACCATAGGCGGGTGCCGACATTTTAAACTGCACATGTGCCGAAAAGCACAGGTCTATTTGAAATCAATAAATACTATGAATAATCATACAGATAAACATTAACAAACGTTTTCTATTCTTTTTTCGAAAAAAATTAATTTAAATGATAGAAACACCTAACTTTCTTAAAAAATTCAAATTTCACGTAATATTGCAAGTGTATATTACATAATTCTAAATATGTCCCGCGATTTTTGGTGCATGCGCAGTTGAAAACGTCGGATTTCCAATATAACCACAAAAACTGTCACATTTCATGTGCACTATCATTTTGGCTCCTTTTCAGCAAGAGAGGTTCCTTTTTGTTGCATCTTCTTTGAAACCAAAAGTAGGTTCTGATAGAAGCCTTAGTTTTCCCTGTGTTGTATTGTTGATATCTTACTAATTGATTGTTAGTTGCAAATATTTCTACAAGTATCATTGGAGTTACGTCAAAAAATGTACAACAATTCTAGAAAAGTTCCACTTCATTTTTCTTGCAATTTTTACAATTCGAAATTTATGTCTCAAACAAGTTCATAAACAGTCTTGCCGTGAAAAAGTCATTTGGTCAAAATTACTAGAAAAGTTCAGTCTCATTTTTTTCAAAATTGGTACAATTTCAAATTTACTTCCCAATAAACTGCGAGAACAGATTTCCAGTTAAATAACATTATGGGACCAAAATACTGAACAAGGTTCGACTTTATTTTTATCCCAATGCATAAATAATTTTAAATCAGCCATACTTATTCCAGGCATAAGTCCTACGAGTATCTGTTACACGATTGAAGAAAAATGAAATGGAACTTTTCTATTAGTTTTATCCCGAATCAGTTTTCCATGGCATGACACTTTTTCAACTTTTTTGATACTATAGTCTTTTTGTTACTATAGTGGAACTTTATTTCGCATCTTTTCGGGATTCTATGAGCACTTTATTTTACTCGTGGGTTATAGGAAAGTCTGCTCTCCAAGGAAAAAACACGTAATATAAACAATATTTTCACATAGAGCTTATTCTGCAGTACACGTACATAGTCGAAAATAGTCTCTATTGCAAATGTCACCTACTAGGTTTTTCCGTTGGACAACAGAAGTGTGCTCATAATACGAGATGCCTGTGATATCGTTGATAAGTTTTTTTTTTTTTTTTTTTTTTTTGAATAAATGAATATTGCTACAATAATCAGTGGGGAATCATACTTACTCTCGAGAACAAAATTGTAAAATTGTTGGTGGATTAAGATTTGGCTTTAGGGTCCAAAATAATTGAATTCAATTAGTTAATAATTGAAGCAAGCGTTTACACGCAATGGTAGCAACCCTATATTTCGACGTGTCCAAATGAAAAGGTTTCATCCAGGAGAAACCAAATGAAAAGGTGCTAACTAATGGAGACAAAATGCAGAAGGTGCTAGCTCTCGTGGCGAACATTTAGTTCTGCGAGTTAGCACCTTTTCATTTCGTTTCTCCGAGATCGAACCTTTTCATTTGGACACGAAGATTTGTAAATTGTTACCATTTATCTTTGGTCAATATCTTAGTCGAAATGCATGCATGTTTAGTCACTGGCGTCTATATTATAAAACCACTTTACCAAAATATTATAATTATTATAATATTATTATAATTATGTCGTTACACACATCATTTTCAATTGAAAAAAATCTGCCCACTTTGCGGGCACAGTCAAATCGCGTGCTGCGCGCGCGGCTCGCAAATTTGAGCGCGCCTAGGGCGCACGACTGTTAGTTCACGTGCTTCGCGCTCGATAATATATTTATCTCGCGCTTCGCGCTCGATACTATATTTACCTCGCGCTACGCGCTCGGTCTTTGTATTTCCCCCACATTTGTGCACAGACCTTTTAAAATTAAAGGTCAAGGAATCGACAACTGTAATTTGGTGATTGTGAATTCTCTTTTTTTGAAACTCCTTCGGCTTCAACGAATACATTCTCATACGTACCTCGTGCTTCGTACTAGATTTTGTAAAAAATGCGAAATTTGCTATATTATATGCTCAACATTATTATATCAAATGTATATTACATTTATTTCTGTACGTCGGCCAGTGATTGCTTATTTATATATTGCGAAATAAAGTACGAATTGTATTTATCATGACTAGTTTGATATTTTTTCATATTTTGCATTAAATTTTATTCTCAGCTACCCTGAAAAGTTTATCATTTCAATAAATTTATATTATAGCAATTCATAATATGCATTGATAATTAAAACATACGTATTTTTCTTCTCTTGTTTATATAATTGAATGAAGTGCGCATCCTATGAAAAAAAAAAATTTGTTATTATGCATTTTATTTCAACTTGTGTCGTTTTTCCAAAAATTGTAATTTGTTTATGTAAAGTGGTTTTAAGAAAATTTGTAAACGTAATTTCGACGAAAAAATTTGTTAGATAGAATATTATTATATCGTGTATCGTTTTTCCAAAAAGTTAATTTTTTTTATTTTAAATGTATTTTTATAACAAAAGTTTGTAACAAATTTGTAGATCTTTTTTGGTTGAACAACTTTTATCTATTCATCTTTCTCCGTACCTTGCGTCGTTTTTCC
The DNA here is from genome assembly GCA_932178445.1 of Andricus quercusramuli. Classification (NCBI taxonomy): domain Eukaryota; kingdom Metazoa; phylum Arthropoda; class Insecta; order Hymenoptera; family Cynipidae; genus Andricus; species Andricus quercusramuli. The sequence continues at coordinate 75,439 of CAKNXH010057276.1, forward strand.
ACAATTTTTTTTATTGTTAATGTTATTTTTCACGATTGAAACAAAAATTACGCATCTTATAAAAAAATGAATAATGAAAAATATGTAGATCTTTTTTGAGTAAACAACTTTTGTCTATTGATTTTTTTCACGGTTTTTGTCGTTTGTCCAAAAATTTAATTAAATTTGTCTACGATATATGAACTATATATAACTTTTTCACCTGGCTGCCTTCAATGCGAAAACGAAATAATAATACTGTTTAGGTGCATGACGCTTTTTATTTTATACCCAGTCAGTTTGATTAAATTTATTATTAAAACTGACTGAAACAAGTACTTGATTGGTAATTCACTATAAAATAATCGAATTTGTCTCAAGTCAGTATTAAACAACGCTTACTTTTCATCGTGCAAAAACGTTCTGTCATTTTACGCCTGAAGATTTGAGGACTATAAAATTCGAAATATTTTTATCAATTCTTTTGAGAGAAGGATTTATAACGTTATAAAGTTTATACTGCTCCTGTTGCTTCCCACCTTCTTGAATTGTTATCGTCATGAACTTGGAGAAAGAATGCCTGGCCATGCAATTGAACGAGCATTTTTTCGTAATGAGGAGCATAAGTTAAGTCACCTTAAGGTTCGTCCCTGACGGAATATCCGCTTCGGAGGAGACATAATTTGAAATTGTCCGGGGTCAAAGGGCTGGAGCGGCTACTTAAGCGAGTTGACTCTGTCGGTCTTCGGGGTCACGTGCTGCGACATCTTCTCTGGCTCTTGTTCTTTTTCTTTTCGGTCTTCTTTTTCTCTTTCTCTTTCTTAGTCGCCTCTTCGCAATATTTTAGAGTTTAGGTCGAGTTTTGTTCTTAGAAAACGAAAGACCAAGTCGGGAATTCAAGATGCTCTCGGTGAAGAGCCCGGCGAAGTGACCTCATCGGATGTGGCTCTGATTTGCTCAATTCGTTCCAAATTACGTGTCCTCCAGCTTGTTGTGTGACCGTTCACTACTCCCGTTTGCTCTCCAGAGTTCAGGCAGTGTGGAAACAAAAACGCTTTGCCTCATTACTCCATTATGATGGCATGTGGCGTGTGCCGTACCCCCTATATTCCATTCGACTTGACCGCATACTTTCTATCTCTCTGCCTCTGTTTCATTTTTTCTCCTCTCTCTTTTTCTGTTCTCGCTATGATCTTGTGGAGTCTCTCATCTAATCTCGTTTCCTCCCTTTCATATGTCAAATTCGTACGCATCTTTCGGATGATAAAGTGCGTGATATTACGTGCTGAGGTATCTACACTGAGCACGATGATATATGCAGAGAGAAAGAGAAAAAAGAGAAAATATCCTGACTTCACCCAGGTGAAAAACTTATATATATGTATAGTTCATATAAAGTGGACAAGGCAATGATATTTTTCATTTGTCTTATAAATTTTTTGTGTAAAACAAATGAAAAATATCAGTGTTTTATCCACTATAAATAAAATATACAAAACTTTTTCACCTGGGCAGTGGAATGAAGAGACAGAGCCGGCACGAGCAGAGCAGAGATTTTCAAACCATTGGCAAGAGTTTCTCGTATAATTGGTAACCTGCTTTCTCAGTAGATGGAGAACGAAATACCGTCCATTCGCCATAGAAAAAACCTGGGTTTCGATGGAACGTTACATGGAAACGTTGGAAATAGAATCTTGGAGAGGTTGGAGAGTCTCAAGGACTTAGCTTCACCGTCACGAGTATATTCAAACGTTGATCATAATTATTATCAGCTTCAAATCACCTGTAATTCTATTTGAACCCGGAAAATAAGAATCAGTATTAAAAAAATGAGTCGAATATATTAGGGTTCAACGTTGGCCACACCGATTTTTCTATTCCTTTTTTATTATTGACACTAAACCTTTTCGTTTGGAATATATTTGTCGTAGGTAATTATGAAATTTTGAGTTGAGGCTGAAAATCTGGGGAATTATCCAACGGCGGGAGTTTAAAGAAATATTCAATTCAGTGATTCAAGTATTACCTTTTCTCTAAATCCCTGACATATATTCATGAATTTACAACTCTTTCAAGGCATTTCTCTAAATTCTGAGAGGGTATTAGGTATTTACAAAAATTTTAAATTAAAACACATGCATTAGACTCGTATAATTCAAAAGACTTGTTACGAAGCGATTTGCAGACGTTAGACAATGAATATAATTTGTTGAATAAACAATGATCATTAAACCATTTTTGTCTAAGAACTGCCCTCTTCGACGAAGAAGGTGGAGATCTCGGAACAGTCAAGGTACGTGGGTTAGCTTTCGCAGATGATAAGATTTTTATGGCAGAATCAGTCGAGGACTTGCAAAGAATGTTGAATAAACTTAATATAAGCATGAAGGACATGGGACTCAAAATTAATGGAAATAAAACAAAAATCATGGTGTTTGAAGGAAAAAGTGAGAAAAAACTGTGCAACATTGTCCTAAATGATGAGAGATTAGAACAAGTTGACAAGTACGTATATCTAGGTAGTCTATTCACTAGCAACGGAAAAATAGATAAGGAGATAGATAGGCGTATAAATAAGGGTAAGCAGGTTATCGGTAGAGCAGAGTCCATCCTCACAAATAAAACATATCAAATAAAGCTAAAATGGCCAGATATATTCTATATTCGTACCGACTGTACTATACGGTAGCGAGACATGGACATGTCAAGAAAAGGACAGGAGTAAAATTAACGCGATTGGCATGAAACCTCTACGCATAATATGCGGGAAAACATTGATGGACAAAGTACGAAACGAGACAATCCTCAAAGAATGCGGTACAGGAGAGGCACTAGTTGACATATGGGAAAGAAATCATTTAAGATGGTTCGGACATCTTGAAAAAATGAGAGACAAGCAACTGACCAAACAAGTGTATAAAGGTAAAGTAAATGGCAGAATGCCCAGAGGTAGACCGCCGAAAAAATGGTTAGAATCTGTAAATGAGACATTAATCTGAAGAGACATAAGACGCCATAGAAACACAAGAGCTTGCATGAAAAAATGCATGGACGTGAAGGAAGCTAGAGTAGTATGCCAGGACAGAAAAGTGTGGCAACAAATAGTTTGTAAACAGAGTGACAATAGAATGAATGACGCCTGAAACGAAGACCTTGGATACTAATGGGCCCGAGTGGGGAACCATGCATAACAATTTTGTGAGGCTCTTCACTTGGGGTGATCGCTAGAGAGATTGATCAGCAACCTGGGTCGGAGCAGTGTAGCTGAATAAACGTGTCATTTAAACAAATGACATTAGAATTCCAGATCAATCTAGAATATCTATATTTAACACCTATATGCCTATATACCTATATACCTTATACCTATATAAGTACCTACCTTACGCCTATATACCTATCCAATTTATACCTATATAACTCTATTCCTATATACCCATGTACACACTACAATTTTCCAGCCGAGATAGTCACGCCTACCCCGAAAGGGAAATGGCTTAATGGTATAATAATAATTATTATTATTAATTAATTTCATAAGCACCAATCTTTTCATTTCGAAATCATACTTTGTTTCAAAGCATATGAAATTTATTTTGAATTGACAAAACCTTGTTCACAAGAAACTGTGAATGTACAGGATTCACTTTCTTTTATTACATGTGGGATTTTTTGAAATAAAATGCAGGGTGTAAAACAATATTATGCACGAAATGCAATATTTTAATTTTCTATAACTGCGGTGTTCCTAACTTAAGAACAGGAAGGGATTTACTATCCTTCTCATTTGCTAAAGTCTAGACTCTAGAGGATAACATTAGTACAGAATATAAATGATTGTTATCAACGTCAAAACCCAGAAGCTAAAAAAATGCGCACCTTTTCAGAACAAATGTTTGCACCCCTTAATGTCGGAGACTGAATTACTTTCTGACCATAGATATCAGATAGTAACATTTTAGGAGTTGTTACAGATTTCAGAAATGGAGTTTATTAAGTAGCTGCAAGGTTGTTTTCCGAGAACTGACCTAATCTAAACTAGAACTAAAATTGTTAGCGTAGGCGGAATAGATAAAAGTAATCAGCTAAGATTAAGAGAGGCTGCAACCAAGATACCCTTTTTGGTGGGCCAAAGTGTTGCAACAGATAAGTCATATCCTTTTATTCAATTAACAGAAAGCGCATGGTCAATAAAAACTGTCAAAATTTCATTTCGACGTAAAAAAGTTTAGACTGAAACTTGAAAATCGTCGATAAGCTTTTTGTGAACGTATTTTGGTACTTCCCGGGTGAACAGATTTTGGTATGGAATTGATCTAAGAAAAAATCTGTGAAATTGTATGGGAGTGATCTCTCGGATAGTATAGTAAAAGTGTGGCATTTGATATGATCCCATACTTCATGTATGTTTGAATGAAGTATCCCGTGCAGAAATTCATATGGGGATTTAGTGGGGCTCTGACGAGTTTTCCCTATGTCCAATCGGGCTCTAGTGAGGAAAACTAGTCGGGCCCCCATCTATAACGTAACACTATGGCCATAAGGGCCCCACTAGATTTTCTAGTAGGGTTCTAGTGGGGTTCGCCCGCCTACAACCCCATTTAAGAGAAGGGCCCCTACGGGGCCCCTACAAGGCCCCTGTGTTTGATTTAAGTTAGCAGCTAGGATATTCCATCTTCCTTCTCAGTCTTTGGCGTTGAGAAGAATATTTTTGAATTCCATGAGGAAGACTTTCTCATCGATATTTTGGCTCATTGAATCTTTACGTGTGTTGGAATTAGCAGCTGAAATAGTAATAGTACACTAAAATGCCAATTTCTGAATTATAATTGATTGATTTTCATTTTTATACGCACCCCGAATTTTATAAATTTACTTATTTGACATTTTTTGCATTATAATATAAGAGAATAATATTTTTAAGGGGTGTTATTATTCGATTATATTTACTATTAAATCATTTTTACAAATACAATATATTCAATTATTATTACATTATTTACCTTCTACGTGATCGTCGGAACGAGCAGCTCCGAACATCATAACCTCACTCTCATCGCATTCTTGTTCGACTTTTTGCATTAAGCGGAACTGTTGACTGCGAAATCGTTTCTGCTCTTGCAGGCGCCTTTTCTCTTCCATCGCGGAGAAGAATAATTGTCATACAATAAAAAAATTACATCAAGAAATTAAAACACAAAACTTAAAAGCTCTGTCTAAGCACTGGACAGCTGTACTTAACATAACCTCTTCAACTTTAATTGACACATACGTGCCTGGTTCCGAACAAAATTTTCAATAATGCCCTGAATCAAGTTTTATGGAAAAAAGCGTTCACATGCACACAAAGAAACACTATTTCTGCTTACTGAGAACGCCAGAACCCTACAAGTTAATACTTTAGGTAATATGAATAAGATTTTAGGAATTTTCTGGTCGGGGCCTCACTAGATACAGATAGATTCGCCATACCTATACAAAGCATGGAATTCTTCACTAGAACCTGATAAGGCCCCCATCAGTTTTTTCTAGTCTAGATATTCTGATAGGGGCCCCTTCAGCACCCAACTTCAAATAGGAAAAGATAGGGAAATTTCTGCACGAATAGTGGATGTATAGCTCAAATATAGCTAAAGTATAACAATGTAAAGTTGAAGTATAGGGGAAGTATTTTTAAAGAATATCTGAAAAGTATAGCTGCAGTATAACTGTAGTATATAGATAAAGTATAGCTGATGTTCAGTTAAAGTATGGCTGAAGTATATCTTTCAAGTATAGCTCAAGTATGTAGATTATGTCTAAAGTATAGGAACAGTATGGCTATAGTAGGTATAGCCGTATTAAAGCAGATGGGAGATAACCAGTTATCTGGAATACATGAAAATAGAGATCCAGAATTTTGATTTTCACAATCTCAAAGAATATTTCTTGTGAATTCTAAAATAAGTAAAATGCATATTAAGTAAAATGTTAATTGTAACATGAATTGTTTAACACCATGAAATTAAACACTAAAAAACTCACCTAAGTAACAATTTTATTAAACCTTTTTATGCTACTAATATTGTGTTTAGGAATCAAAGATTCTGGATCTCTTACCAATATATATGACATAAGTGTCATATAAGTAGTCCATTGTATATGGGTGATTCTCCACATACAGGGCACTTTTCTGTCTCGGATCTCTAGTCACTAAACTAAGTAGTGTTTCTTTATAAAACTTGCCTAACTTCTTCATTTGAGGATGATCCAAGACCTCCGTAAAGAAAAATCAAGTCACATCATGTGTGTTAGCAAAATGCTCCCAAATACTCGAAAAATGCCTTTTTTGGATGTCTCTACGTACACGGCGCCAAGTTTAGAGACGTGTATTTAATACATAGTGAATTATCTTTGAAATTATAATTAACAGTTCGAATGTTTGACTCAAAATCTATCAAATTCATAACAAATATTTTAATTTATTTGCTATATTAGCAGAGAAAATTTAATCATACACGTGTCTCCCTAAATGTTTTCGATGGTCACGGTAAACGAATCTCCCATACCTTTCATCAACTTTTGATCATTTTTAAACTCTTATCTTCTCATAATATCTCGAAAAACCGTCACACTACTCATTCGTCAAAACTTCATAACAAAAAAGTAAGAACTTTTTTTGCAAAGTGAAAAAATGTAACCGAAAATGTAGCGTATTTTTATTAGCATCGGATACCGTACCTCATAAGAACTTTCATATTTCGTAATAAATATCAATGAAAAGATGACAATTCCGTGTAGCAAATAATAAAGGAGTTTCTGTCAGGAGGATTTATTAAATACTTTTTTTTTCAAAGCATAAAAAGTAATTTTGTATGGTTTTCGGTTACCGTAACGTCGGATACCGTAACCTGTTTTTCACTGTCAGGGACGAAATGGAGCTAATCGAACCCCTCTTCCAAATAATTTTATTAAAAATTAACGTAAATCGAGAATTAGAATATTTGTACCTACAAGTACTGCATACAAAAAATTAAGCGATTATAGGGTTAATAAATGTAAGAGAAATGTAAGGAAAATCTAATTTGAAAAAAAATTTCAAATTTGAAAAAATATAAAATTTTGGAAAAACTTTGAATTTTTTAAAGAAAACCATTCTTCCCTGCCATTTTACGTTCAATGTGTGAACATTTTATAGCATTGCTTTACTCTGCATACAATCAGAGTAAATCCCCGGCAAAATCAAAAATTGAAATCGTGTTCATGTGCTACAGGTCCTTCAAGTGAGAATTAAGCGTGAATAATTTATAGGGCCCCTTTCTTAAAGGCCAATAAACCTAACCATTATAAAAAAAAAATTTTGAAAACATTTCTCCACAAAAATTTGCCCTTGCCAAAAGTTCCCTGTCTGCGGAGAATCAGCCATATTTTATATACTGTGTATGTGTTGTTAAAGTATTTACAAAATTTTTTTAAAATACAAATTTTAGTACATTTGTCGCGACCCGCCTCAGCTGCCTTCAAATTAACACCCAAAAAAATTTGAAATAAAAAATAATCACGCCTGATATCTTCCCAAGACTGCAATGAGTAGCGACATCTCCTTAGTAATATTCAGATACAATAAAAACTACCCCTGGCACACTTAACGAACCCAGACTTAGTCCCATCTCAGCTGCCTTTAATCAAAACCCGCGAAAAAGTTTCAAATTAAAAATAATCACCATAAACACGTTCCCAAGACTATTGTTAATATTGCTATTGCCGCAGTAATATTCAACAACACAAAAAATTATCCCTCTAGCAGATTAAAAGAAACCCGTCTCAGATGCCTCTAACTAAGAACGCAAAAAAAATCACCCCAAATATCTACCTGATGCTCTCCTTCATAGCCTCATTCACTCAATAATATTAAAGAAACATAAAAAAACAACCTCTAATACATTTAACGACCCTCGTCTTATATACAGTCATATATACCGTGTATAGAATATAGCAACAAATATTATGTTTCCCAATAAAAAGGTTTGAAAATACAACAAAGAAACTTGAAATAAGACGACACACCCGTCTGTGCTAAGTTTACTCGATTCGCAGCTCACTGCACTAACACATGTAAGGTGTACTCGAAGCCGTAATTTTCATCTAAATAACTTCCGTTATAGGGCTTATTTGTCGCAAAAAAGAATACCTTGTAAATTTCATGAAGACATTTTTTTGCCATTCATGTACCAGACAGTCGCAATTGCCGTTCAATGTTCGATTTTCAATATATTCAGTAAAAAAATTTGACAAAAATTTGTCTTCTTTTTGATACGTACACGATCAATAAATTTGATATCGGCAAACATTTCAAATGTTATTTTAAATGTCCTTGATTTTTGTTATTTCGGGATGACACCGGTGACTGAGGTGATCACAAATTGCCATTTTTCCTTTATTTGACATTTATTTTCAAATATAAAGTCTTAAAATTTTCATTATTTTTCTATAAACTCTTTTTATGTGTGCAGTTTTATTCAATAAAAGATTTTATAACCGCGTAACCAAAGTGCAACTTGCAAACAGACAAGAAATGGAAGACTCTACAACCTGTTTTAAAAAAGATGA
>CAKNXH010057277.1:0-12635 GCA_932178445.1 Andricus quercusramuli
TACAAGATAAAATTCATGACTCTTTGAAATTCCCGATTTGGGAATTTTCCGAATAATTCAATTTTTCAAAATGTAATAAACTTCCCTAACTGGAAAATTCCCATAAAAAAATTTACGAATAGCTTATGATATTATCAAAATAGGAAATTCCTGACAGTTTATAATATTACCGAATTTGACAAATTCCCGATAGAAATTTGGCGAATTATAAGATATCCGAACTGGAAAATTCCTGAATTATAAAACTCCCGAAACAATGGAAAAATGGGTTTCAATCAATATTATTTATTAAAAATACAATCATCAAATATTTGTATGAAAAATATTTTTTTTCTGTTCAAAGTTTCTAAAATTATCGTTTGAATTCAAAATAAAAATTATTGAAAAAATATATTTTCGGATGAAAATTTTTGGACGATTGGAAAATCCTAAAAAATAAAATTTCCGAATAATATAGTTCCCAAACAATGAAATTCCCGAATAAAAAGTTCCCAAACAGTTTATGATATTAGAGAAATTGAAAATTGCCAAATTATAAAATATACGAACTGGAAAATTCTGGCATTATAAAACTCCCGAAACGATAAAAAAATTGTTTTCCAATCAATATTATTTATTTCTTAAAAATACAATAATCAAATGTTTTTATAAAAAAAAAAAATTTTTCTTCTTCAAAGTTTCTAAAATTATTGTATGATTTTAAGATAACAATATTTGAAGACAATTTTCATCCAGAAATATTTTTTTTTTCAATTATTGTTATTTGAAAGTTAAACCATGATTTTAGAAACATTAAACATTAAAAATATTTTTTTTCATGATAAAAATATTTCATTATTATGTTTGTTTAAATACTAATTCTCGAACCTGTGATAACTTTAGTACATCGTCAACACTACTTTTTGTTTAGAATTTCGTTGAATATGAATTATGTACTTTCATCCAATATATGGTATGCATAATTATTCTTTCGAATTTTTTCATCTCAAAAAAACTTCTGCTAACTTGAATAAAGAGAGTCTAATTACCATATAAGTGTTATTTAATTGCACTTATTCGTTCATTTTATTTTGTGAACAAAATTTGTATTTATAATTTATTTTTAAATACCTGTCTTATTGCTGTATGAATTCTCGTAATTTAAAAGAATTTTCGAACCGATTTGAATATTTTAATTTGGTTAGACTTTTAAATTAGGCATGAAGATCCTGCATTTCAATTTGGTTATAGATTTCAGAACATAGTGACATTTAATTCATAAAACCATTTTTGAGACTAAAATCGACATTGAAACTTTAAATAAACTTTTACATTAGGATTGATTTTTAATTAATTATTATTTAAACTTACACAGTGTCTTGTCTCGATATTCAGGTCGGGAAAATTAGGGAATAACAGTAAAATAATTAGTTTATATGTGAAATGTATAAAAAGGGCTATCAATTGAATTATTATGAATCCTGGTCAAAATTACAATTTAGCTAATATTGATAGTTTTTAATTAAAAACTCAAATATCCTGAAATTTTCAACTTTTTGTTTCCTTTTCACTTTCTCAGGTAATCATTAATTCAAATTAACAAACATTATTGTTTAAGTGATTTATTTCTGTTTATAACTATCTTCTATAGCAATGCTACACATTTGTGGTTTTTTTCTGAAATTTTCAACTTTTTGACCAGTTTGTACTTCAAGTGATGTAATAAATAATAAACTCTGTGTAACCTTTTTGCATAAACAAATTATTATTATCTAATTATTGAATTATATTGATATAATTATATTATGAATTAAGTCATATATTTAGTTGAAATCATTATTAACTTACTTCAAGTAAAAATTAATCGAATAGTTAAAACTTACAGGAAAAACTGCAACTTTCTAGCATTATTCAGAAATATATTTAAAAATAATGATGAATTCTTCGAAAAATTAATTTTATTGTCTTTAATCAATTACTCTTCTCCCTCTGATTGGAAATTGGGCAAAAAGTAAAAATTTTTGAAAATCTAAAATTTTCTAGCATTGTTCTAAGAGAATATTATTAACAGTATTAGTACATTGTTTAAACAATTTGTGTGTTTTTTTGTTTGTTATAGTTGATCTTTTTAGCTTCAAAAATCAACAATTTGGTTGAAAATTGACTTTTTGGCTGGCGATTTAATTCTTTTATTTAAAATTCAAATATTTGGTTACAAAGAAATATTTCTTGGCCAAAAATTCAATTATTTGATAATTTATCTTTCACGTTAAAAATTAATATGTTTATTTCATCTTTGTAGATTTTAAATTCAAATTTTAGGTTGAAACTTCCAATATGTTGTTGAAAATTGAATTTGATTATTGAAAATTCAACTACTGGGTACAAAATTCTTCTTTGTATCTTGAAAATTCCACAATTTTGTCAAAAAGTCATCTTTTCCGGTCGAAAATGCAACTTGTTTTTCCAAAATTTATCTTTGTAGGTTGAAAATTCAATTATTCGATTAAAACTGCCACTTTGTTGTTGAAAATGTAATCCTTTTGCTAAAAATTTAACTATTCTGTTACAAAGTCCTATTTTTTGTTTACAATGTAAATTAATTTTTTTACTTCTCGAAATCTTTTCCAGTTTTACATTTAGTTAAATACAAATAGCATTTTACATTTTTTAATTCGGTGTTTGACGCCATAAAAACACTTTAAATTTTTCGTAAAATTATTGTAGAAAATTACAAATCTTCACAAAAAAATACAAGATTTGGTAGTTGAGCAAATTTTAATTTTCGATTGAAACTTTATAAATCAAATATGAAAAACTAAAGAATTTTGAACAGAAATATTTGAAATAGGAAGTAATTGAAATTATTGAATTTTGATGCATAAATAACAATTGAACAATTATCAATTTAGAAAAAATTTGAGTTAGTTCAAGAGATATTTCCGATTTTCGAGAAGATCCAAACTTTATGTAAAACTGGGAAAGATTTCGAGAAATAAAAAAATTAATTTAGATTGCTGAAGATTTCGACATCAAATTTTGAAGTTTTCAAGGATCTTTAAAGATTTTAAGAAATCGAAATAATTTTTAAGTTTGCTGAGAAGACTTCAAATGATTCTTCAATTCAAAAAACTAATATTCAGAGCAAAATTAAACAATGTTGACATTTTTTTCATTAATAAATGACAATTGAATAATCATTAATTTGGAAAATAATGGATTAACTTTAAAATATATTTAAAAGTTTTGAAGAGATTCCAGAATAATTTAAAATGTGAACAAAATTTAAAAAAATTGAGAACAGAATGCAGATGTTCGAAAATTCCAAACACAAAATTTATTATATTTTTAAGCATTTAAAAAGATTTTAAATGAATAGAAAGTTCGTATCAAAATTCCCAGAAGGACTAACGGTTTTTTTTTTAGTTGATTTTAGAGAAGATTTAATAAGATTCACAAAATTTTCAAAAAAGTATCAGGATGATTTCAAAGTAATTTTTGTACTTTTGTAGGATTTTCCAATAATTGTAGGAAAAAATCGAGTTTTTCAAAATGATATAATTTTGAAAAATTTTAAATGTTTTGATAATTTCTTCAATTTACAGCATTCAAAATAATAGCGTGGATTTCTGTTTTTTTGTAAATCTTCTAACTGTACAATTTATAAAAGTTGAAATTCAAAATGTTGCAGTTTAACGACTTTTAGTTTAAAAAATGTCAATTCAAAAGTGCTAAAAGCTTCAATTTTATACGCGTGAATTATTAAGCGTCTGAATTAAACAAATTTTAAACTTCAATTTTGAGCTTGAGCAGTTCCGAGCCCTAAGTAGAAAAAGAACGTCATGATCAGACAGTTCCACTCTTACTTTCCACCTCTTTTTTTTCAATCCGTGTCACATATCACCGTTGAATTTTGAAACTTTAATCATTACGAAATTGAGGTATGAACAATTAATTCTTCTTATTGAGACTCAAAAATTCATGATGATAAAAGTTTTTGCTGTAAAACCAATTCATAAAAAAAATTCAATTTGAAATGCTAATTATTTAATAACCTATGATAGTAAGGTGGAAATCGAAAAGTTGACAATATCATATCCCCGGAATTTACTTTTGTTCAAACTTATGGGTTATATCTTCCAAAAAAAGATCAAGTTCGAATTATTAAACAATTAATTGAAATTTAAAATTGATAAAAAATTAATAAAATTAAGTATAAAGCGTAATTACAGATAAAATATTGAGATTTAGTTGAAAATCGGAAAATAATCGATATTTCTCTTTTTTTTTTTAATACAAAAATGATTTCAAATAAATTTGAAGAAATATTTTGAAAACATTAAATCTCTCAAGACTTTTTGAAATCCTTCAAAATATAATAAAAATTTTTTTTTACTTTTTGTACAATTTCCAATCAGAGGGAGAAGAATAATTGATAAAAGTCAATAAAATTAATTGTTCAAACAATCCATCATTATTTTTAAATATTTTTTGAATAATGCTAAATAATAAATAAGTAATAATTTGTTTATGCAAAAAGGTTTCCCAGAGTTCATTATTCATTATATCACTTGAAGTACAAATTGGTCAAAAAGTTGAAAATTTCAGAAAAAACTGCAACTATGTAGCATTTCTATAGGAGAAGATAGTTATAAACACAAATAAATCACTTAAACAATAATTTTTGTCAATTTGCATCAATTATTACATGACAAAGTGAAAAGAAAACAAAAAGTTAAAAATTTCAGAAAAAACCTCAACTATCTAGCATGAATATAGAAGAAGATAGTTATGAATAACAATAAATTATTTAAACAATGATGTTTGTTAACTTGCCATTATTCTGAGTTCCAACTAGATTCAGCTGATATTGACGATTCTGGATAAAATTGACAAAAACGTCTATTTATGGAAAGTACGTGTTCTAACGAATTTCTAAATTTTCTGAATTTTCAAATTTAAAAGAGATATACTTTCGAATCAAAAAAAAGAATTTTCGAGAAGAGTTGAATTTTCAACCCAGAAAGACTTTTAGTCGAAAGACAAAAATAATTTGAACCGAAATGTTAAATCTTTGAGCCGGAAATTCGTGTACTCTACAATACAGTTGAATTTTCAACCTGAAAATATGAGTTTGTAACTCAAAATGTTATTTAAAAAAAAAAATTCTACTGAAAAAGGACATTTTGATAACAAATACATGAATTTTTAACCAAAAATAGAAGTTGAATTTTCAGTTCTATATATTAATGTTTAACGTTAAATGTAATAGTTGAATTTCAAATTAAAAATGATAAATTTTCAGACGAAAATGGAATGCTTATATTTTCCGTTATGAAAATTAATTTGCAATGAGGAAATTAATTTTTGAAAAATTAGTTCAGATTTTAACTACAATTAATTTTTTTCAATTCATATTTTCGGATACAAATGTTGAAAAATTTTGTAAAAATTTGTTTTTTTTTTAGTCGAAAATGCAATGGTTGAAAATTAATTTTTTTTTCGAGGATTCCACTATTTTGATCAAAATTTCTTTTTTCTTGATGAGTTCAACTGTTGTTTGTTTAAGATTCAAAATTTTTTTGTTCGAAATATCAATTCTGTATAACCTTTCTTGTCGATATTTAATCTTCTCCAGTTGCAAATTCAACTCTTTGGTTGAAAAATAAGTTTATTGTCGAAATTCCGAATAAACACATCGGAAATTTCGAAAAATCTTGTTTGAATTGCTCAAAAATCCTAGCAAAATTAAATGTTTTGAAAATTAAATTTTTAACGTCTTTCTAGACTAGATAGAACTATATTCTAAACATTAAACAATATTGGATATGATTTTTATAATAACAGTTTAATTATATTTAAAATAATTCTATTGCAATTTCATAATTTTCCACATGTTTACGATGTTATGAGGTAAGGATTTAAATTCAATCTTCAACATTATACGTAAATGTGTTTTAAGTTCTTATGGAATTTGTTAAAAAGATTACAAATAATTAAAATTTTTAGAAAAATATAAGATGAACATTATTTTTATGTTTCAATGCAAATAATATCGTTGATTGATTTTTATGTAATGAACTGATGAAATCACTATTATTAACTATTGACTGATTCATTTTTTTCAAAAAAATGAATTATATAAAGATTAATTCAATTTTCAAAATTATATGTGCAAAGATTTCATTTTCTACTGGTATTACTTTGAAATGTTATTAATTATTGAAATTTTCAAATAAATCTTAAATACAAGTTATTCTAATATTTCAATAAAAATAATCATTAAATGCTGTCTATTGTCTGAAATCATTAATTAAATATTAACTGTTTCTGTTAAAAATTGCATTTTCTCGAATTAGTTAAAAGATGATTGATAAATTAAATTTAATAGAAAAAAAGTAAAAATTTAAAGCAAAATATGTGTAATGTAAAAATTATTAGAAAGTTTGAATGAAAATAATTCTTTCATACTTTTTAGGTTGTCAACTGATTAATTAAGAATTAGCTCATTAATTTTGTTCAAAATATAAAACTACATGAAGATTAAAATTTAATATTCTTTTTCATTATATAATTTTTTTAAATGTTCGCGATGATCTGAAATGATTGTTTGAATTCAATTTTCAAAATTATATGTACATGTGTGAAAATTCTTTATTTTATTTCAAAATTCTAACATTTTCGAAATACAAAAGTAACATATTGGCTATAATTTGTATAATGAAAGTTTATTTACATTTAAAATTTCTCTATTCCAATTACGAAATTTCTATCAATGTTTGTGATGTTGTGAAATGATTATACGAATTCAATTTTCAAAATTATATAGACATACCTTTTAATTTTTACCTGGAATTAGTATAAAAGGTTATTATGAATTCAAATTTTCAGAAATACAATTTTTAATTTTAAAAATATGTAAATCGAAAACTATTCAAATATTTCAATTAAAATAATGTTAAACATTATTTTATTATTAATTTTTTACATTATCATTCTACATATTATTCCGAATTAATTATATCAGAACTTAAATTTTTTGGAATCATTCAAAAGGCTTATTATTAAATAAAATGTTTATGAATGAATGTTAAAACTTTAGAAAAAATATGAAGTGCAAATTATTTCAATCTTTCCATGGCAATAATAGTTTGCTGTTTTGATGTTGCAAACAGTTTAATTAATTATTAGTCGATTCATTTTGTTCAAAATTTCAAATTAGATAAAAACGGAATTAAATTTGGTTCGCAATTAAGTAACATAAATTGATTATTTACTTTGAGGTTGTGTAATTTTGATGAGCACTATTATTTTTATAATAAAAGTTTGATTTTTCTTTGAAATAACTCTATTACAATTATATAATCCTTTTAAATGCCTGTGATGTTGTTAAACAAGTATCTTAATTGAATTCATAAAATTATATGTACAGATATTCTAATTTTGTTTGAATTTTGTTGAAAGGTTATTTCAATCAACTAAATGTATGGAAATGCAATTTCAAATTTAAAGAAGATTATAATGTAAAAATTATATGTATGTTTGATTGAAAATAATTGTTTAATGTTTAGTATGTTGCAAACTGATTATTTAGTTATTAACTTATTCCGTTCAAACTTACATTTTCTGGAATTAGTTTTTAAGGTTATTAATAATTCAATATTTCATAAATGAAAGTTCAAATTGAAAAAAAACACTAGGTAACAATTATTTGAATGTTTTAATAAAAATTAGATATTAATTTTTTCATGCTAATAAATCAAATAAAGATTGAAATTTAGTTTTTTTTCTAAATTGAGTAACATAAATTGATAATTGACTTGAAGTTTATATAATTGAATATTGAATACAATTTGTATAATAAAAGTTTATTTATATTTAAAACACCCTTATTACATTTAAGCAATTTTTCAAATGTGCATGATTTTGCAAAATGAGTATCTGAATTTAGTTTTCAAAAATATATGTAAATGTTTTTTATTTTTTCTGAAATTAGTATAAAAGTTTGCGAATAAATTAAATTTGTAGAAATAGAAAAAAAAATTTTTTTAAATTTGAAGTATACATTAATTAAGTGTTTCAATGAAAGACATAGTTTAATGCTTTTTATTTTTTGAACTAATTGATTAATTATTATCTGATCAATTTTTTTCACAATATTAAATCACATAAAGATTGAATTTTAATTTGTTCCAATTGAGTACATAAAATGATTATTTACTTTAAGGTTATGTAATTGATTATTGGCTATAATTTGTTAAATAAGAGTTTATTCACATTTAAGATACCTCTATTCTGATTATGTAATTTCTATCAATGTTTGTGATGTTGTGAAACGATTATCTGAATTTAACCTTTAAAATTATATGTAAATATATATCAATTTTTCAACAAATTACTATGAAAGGTTACTAATAAATCAAATATTCAGAAATGAAAGTGTAAATTTAAAAGAAATGTAAAGTGAAACTTACTTGAATGCCTGGATGAAAATGATAGTTTAATTCACTTTATATCGTGTACAGATTAATTAATTATGAGCTAATTAATTTGTTCAACAATATTATCTTACATCAAGATTAAGTTTTAATTTTCCTGAATTAAGTATGTACATAAATTGATTATTTACGTGCAGGCTATGTCATTGAATATTAGCTATAATTTTGATAATGAAAAGTTATTCATGTTTAAAATACCTTCATTTTCCAATTGTATGATTTTTATAAATTTGTGTGATGTTGTGAAATAAGTATCTAATGTCTGCTTTCAATATTATATGTACATAGATTTTACTTCTCTATGAAATTAGTTTAAAAGGTTATTATTAATAAAATTTTTTAGAAAAATATGAAGTAAAAATTATTCGAAGGTTTCACTGAAAATAACTGTTTATTACTTTTTATGTTGTGACATGATTAATTAATATGTACATACATTTACATTTTTTCTGGAATTAGTTTTAAAGGTCATTACTAAAATTAAATGTATTGAAATACAATTTCAAATGAAAAAATATATTTTGAATTCATATGAAAAAAGGCAACCTGCATCTTGTATAAGATTATTCCAATTTCATAATTTTCAAAATGTCTACGATGTTGTGAGATAATTATCTAAATTCAATCTTCAACATTATATTTAAATATGTTTTAAGTTTTCATGGAATTAGTTCAAAAGATTATGAATAATTCAATTTTTCAGAATAATGTAAGATACAAATTATTTTGATAGTTCAATGCAAATAATAAAAAAAAATAAAAAGCATTGGTGATTGATTTTTATGCTATGAACTGATAAATTAACTATTATTAACTATCGATTGATTAATTTTTTTTCAAGCATTGAACTGAAGATTGAATTTGAATTGTATTCAAATAAGTCACATTAATAGATTATTTACATCAAGCTTATGTGACTTAATATCGGTTTCTATTTTTATGATAGAAATTCATTTTTGCTTTAAAATATTTCTATTACAATTATATAATTTTTTTCAATGTTTGTGATGTTGTGAAGTGATTTTTCGAATTCAGTTTTCAAAATTATATTATTATTGTTCTACATTTATTTCCTCATTCTTATTTATCTCCTGAATCTCTATCATTATTTACAAGGGAGTGAAAGCTTAATCAGCTTTTTACTGGATCCAGATACGGCCTTCTCTATCTGTAATGCCATTCGATTAAATTTGGAATTCATGACAAGCGCCGATCGCTAGACAGTTGCGAGGAGTGTAACGTGTCTTTGGATCGAGCAGGGAAATTCTGAATGAAGGGGGAGATGAGGTTCGAAACTGCCGCAAAGAGCCATATACTATTAATGACGATATGATCGATATTAGCAAATATTTCCCGCGGGATGTTTACCAAGCGGCTCTCCGATAACGTATTTGCTCGCCCGTTATCGGCGGTGACATTTATTCAAATGTAATATCTTGTCTGGCGAAGATTACCTGCCCGGAAAATGCGTCCCACCGGAAATACATGCTATTTTTTTTTCTTATAGATAAGATCTGAGAACGTATTAAAACTTTAAAAACTACGCACCGTTCGGAACTTAAAGATGCGAAAAAAAATCTAATTCCATCAGGATTCGATCCACAAATCGCTTTTAGGCCTCACATAAAGGATTTAAAAACTTCACACTCTTTTCCTTCGACCTCTTCTTTTTTATGTTTCGAAGAATTTTTTTTCTCTATTTACTTGGTTGAAAGTGGAACTAGTTTTCTGAAAGTTAATCTGTTTATTCAGAATTAATTTTTTCAACTGAAAATTCAGCCCTTATATTTTTGTCTGAAAATTGAAATTTTTCAGTTCAAATTACAGTCTGACATTTTTTGTCAAGAATTCATCTTTTTTCGCTAAAAATTCCTTTTTTAAATGCAAATTATTTTTCTTAACTAAAAATTCGACTTTCTTGGAACTGAAAATTTAGTTGAAAATTCAATTGTGTTCTAAAAAAATCGTCTTTTTGTTCGTTTCACAGAAAACTCATCTGATTGGACTGAAAATTTTCTTTTACATCTTCATCTTATAACGAGAAGGTGTTAGATTTGTGTAAAATTTACCCCCCCCCCCCCCCCCACTAGTTTATGTCAAATGTCCACGTTTTGAGACACCCCGAACCCAAAAAACAGGTTTTCACGAAATGTCTGTCTGTATGTTAGTATGTCCGTTAGTCTGTTTGTTAGTATGTCTGTCTGTTAGTCTGTAGATTTTTTTTGTGAAGTCTGGACTTAGAAAACTAGAACGCGGACCAACTGCTCTCAATCGAGTTTTTCAACTGAAAATTCATCCCTTATATTTTTGTCTGAAAATTGAAATTTTTCAATTTTTTCAATTTTCAACTCAAATTCATACATACATTTTTTGTCAAGAATTAATCTTTTTTCGTTAAAAATTCCTTTTTTTCAATGCAAATTAATTTTCTTAACTGAGAATTTAACTATTCCATTTTTGTCTGAAAATTGATCATTTTAAGATAAAAATTAAGCTATTAAATTTTTCGTCTAGAATTTATCACTTTTTGGATAAAAGCTCAAAACTACTTGGTTGAAAGTTGAGCCACATTTTTCCAAATTTCGTTCCTTCGAAGAAAAATTAACTTTTTGAACTGGAAATTCAACAAGGGCATTCTTTTGCTGAAAAATGATAATTTCTATTACAAAATTCAACTACTACATTTTTCGTTGATAATCACCTTTATAATTACAAGTTTATATTTTGACGTTGAAAATTTAAATGTTTGTAGGCTTCTCTACTTTTTGGCTTAAAGTTTTAAAATTTTGTTTAAAATTTTTTTTGTCTCTTGATTAAGAACCTTTCTTGGTTGAAAATTCAACTCTTTCTGAAAATTCGTCTGTTTGGTTGGCCGAAAAGGCGAATTTCAATCGAAAATGTTTATTTTCAACCAAATAATAAAATTGTATCCAAAAAAATTAATTCTCAATAAAAAATGTAATAGACGATAATTCAATGAAGAAAGACAAATTATGAACAAAATATATGAATTTTCAAAAAAAAATATCAATTTTCAACCAAATATGTCATAGTTGAGTGTTCAATTGAAAAAATTAGTTTTCAAGAAAAACAAAATAAATCATCAACTACAAGTGTAATTGTTCATATATTTTAACAAACAAAATTTTCATTCAAACTCAAAAACAGTTCAATCCAACCAAAAAACTCTTCATTAATAGAACCGTTGAATTGCCAATAAAATAAAATGATTTTATCAATTTCGAACCAAATAATTAAATTGTCGACCAAATAATAAAATTCCTAACGAAAAAATATGAATTTTCAATTGAAATAATAAGTAAAATAACAGAAGCAGTTAAAATTGCAGTTAAAAAAATGCATTCTGAACCAAACGGAAATGAATATTTAAGTCTAAAATTATATTTTTCTTTCTTTCTAAGTGTTTTTGTATATTTCGGAAAATTTTGAATTTTTGGGTGGGAGAAAATTTTCAATTTTCCTATATGGGGCTATAAATTTCTATAGCTATTTGCTATCACAATTTGAATGGGGAAAATAAAAAAATAGTTGGGAAAGCAATAAAATTGATTGATTGTCGTGAAATGGACCTGTTATCTACATTTCGAATGTAGCTAAAAAAATAACGGTCTTTACAGTTACTGTTACTGAAAAAAATGGAACGAGTTACCCATTCTTCACTTACTTACAAAAGTTATTTCCTACCGTTTTTAGTAACAATATAATTATTTTCGTTTTTTAAAAGTGTAGCGATTTAGATCAGAATTCACATTGATTTGGTCAAAACATTTTTTTTTTCAATTCAACTGTTTTCTTTTTTATTTTAAATTGAAATCATTTTTGGTTGAAATTTCTATTTTTACATTTGTCATTGAAAATTAATTTGTTGTAAATTTAATTGAACTGTTTTTGCTGAAAATTTCTGATAGTCGTTGAAAATTCATGACTTTGGTTGAAAATTAAACTATTTCGATGAAAAACAATTTTTTTTGTTAAAAGTTCAGTATTTCAGTTGAAAATTCAACTTTCTTGGAATTGAAAATTCAGTTCAAAATACAATTGTGTTCTGAAAAAAATTGTCTCTTTGTTCGTTTCACACAGAAAACTCATCTTATTGGACTGCAAATTTTCTTGTACATCTTCATCTCATAAGAAGAA
>CAKNXH010057277.1:13035-26270 GCA_932178445.1 Andricus quercusramuli
CCTAGTTTTTGTCAAATATCCACGTTTTGACACACCCTGAACCCAAAAAACAGATTTTCACGAAATGTCTGTCTGAATGTTAGTATGTCCGATAGTCTGTTTGCTAGTCTGTCTGTCTGTTAGCTTGTAGATTTTTTTTTGTGAAGTCTGAACTTATAAAACTAGAACGCGAGCCAACTGCTCTCAATCGATTCTTTGATTCATCGAAGAGTAGCGGTTTCCAAAACTAAATATTTTCGTTTCAAACATACATTTAAAAAATGTTTTATAGTCTCAAAAGGAAAAAAAATACAAAGAAGTCCTTGATTTCCTGGAGTTTGCTTGTGTTCATTTCTCTTCCATTCTTTTCGCAGTGGTCCGGCCAAGTGTCGCTTTAAGTGTGGTCTTCAAAAAGTTCTTAAGCCACTCGACGCAAGCTGTTTCTGCTCTCGCGCCTTTCCAATTTCTTAAAGAGGCACGACAATTTATGTGAGGCGTGTTCATAAACTACGCTCGTCGTCACCGAGACCAGTACCCTCTCCAACGAAAAACACCTTCCTTCAACTTGTCCCCCCATTCAGTTCTATTCCTCCCTCTTCAACCCCTTTGGTGCATTTATAAATGTAGAAAGGGGCACCAACATTTTTTATACGGACTGTCTGACTATAAAGTTCATTTTCTACTTCAAATCAGTATAATGGTTGAAAATTCAAACAAAAATATGAAATTTCGTTTTAGGGAATAACTTTCAATACTAAAAAGATGAATTTTCAATAAATAAAGATTTTTCAGTCATGTAAGAAAAAAAATGTTCACCTAAATTGTAGAACCTTCAAGTCAAAAGACGAATTTTCTGTACGGAAATTGTATATTAACGAGACAATATGAATTTTCAGGAAAAAATTAATTTCCAACAAAAAAGTTACATTTTCAACTAAAGAGATAAACAATCCTTGAAATAAAAAATCAACAGATTAGTTCAACTTTTACCCAAGCAGTTGAATCTTCAATTCAAAATGGTCAGTTTTCAACAAAATAGTTAAAATTTCAACCAAAGAGATAAATATTAAACTAAGAATATGAATCTACAAAACAAAAATGATTTCTTAAAATTCGAGTCTTTGTAAAAGACGTTTAGGACCAGTCATAAACTCTAATTTTCCATACAATTTTGAAAAACATTTAAAAAGTAAAAAAATTGCATTATAATATTCTTGATTTTACCCGGAATTTGAGAATATTTTGTCATTGTTGTGAAACCTTTCGACATTCTTTTATAACTTCGAAAGCTTTTTTTTGCTTTGAAAATCTACATATCTAAAAAACGTGGAAAGTTCAAAATATTTTAGAATTTCTTCAATTGTAAATATTTCTTGAATGGACTCAATTTTTTTATCTTTCAATCCTACCAAATTCAAACAGTTTACTTCAAAATCCCCTAGACACTATTTTGAAATGTTAGGAGATCGTTTGAAATATATAAAAACCTTTTTTTATTTCGTCTTATAGTTCATGTTTCATAATGAAAAAAAGTCAATTAAAATTTTCACACGAATCTGGAGAAAATTCTTTTTTCAATCTTTTCAGACCACCTACTAATCTTCAGAAATTATTTAAATTTTTCCTGCATTTTTTTTAATTCTGCAAAATCGAAAAAATTGTCTGAAATCTTTCAGATTCTTCTTTGATCATTTCATAAATCTTTTGAAATGTTTTGAAATCTTTTTAAATAATCTCCTTAAATTAATTTTCGAAGATGAAAAATCATTTAAATTTTTTCTAAAAACATAAATTGGTTTTCATTCTCGTAAACTCTTACAAAATTCTTGAAAAAATTTTACAATTCCTAATTTTTTTTCAATCGTTCCAAAAATTCTGAATGTCTCCTAAACTTACTCAATTTTTTTCTAAAATCATTCAACATGGAAAAATTGCGAAATTTTGCTCTAATATCTTTTACACTCTGTTTAAAAATTTTAGGAAGTAATTAGAAATTTTTTGTTATCTTTTTCAATTTTCTCTTAGAATAGAAATGAATCTCTTTAAATCTTTTATAATTGTTGGAAAAAGCTTCCGATTTTTGTGCAAATTCTTCAAAACAAGTTTTTGCCCATAATTTGATTTTTCTTACCTCTTTAAAAATGTAAGAAGGTTCACAAATTATAGTGTAATGAAGAAATTTTAGGAACAGAATTATTTCCCATTATCAAAAAATCATTTACAATTCAAATTTTCTCTTCTACAAATAATGTTTAGAAACATTTATAAATCAATTTTATGCTGAAGCGAAATTATCCTAAAATTATTTTTAACTGCCTCAAATTTTTCTTAGAATCTTGAAAAATCAATTAAAACGTAAAAAAATTGCCTTATAATCTTCTTAATTTTCCCTGGTCCATCAGAAATTTTTTTTAATATCTGGAAACCTTTCAAAATTCTTTTATAGCATCGAAAGTTTTTTTTTCTCTGAAAATCTACATTTCTAAAAATCGTTCATAGTTCAAAATTGTTCTCGAATCTCTCCAATTCCTGTGAATATTTCTTGTATTGTTTCAAAATAAAAAAAAATCATCTAAAATCTTCACACGAATTTTGAGAAAATTCTTTTTTCACTCTTTTCAGACCACCTTCTAATCTTTAGAAATTATTTAAATTTTTCCTGCATGTTTCTTAGATTCTGCAAAATTTAAAAATTGCCTTGAAATCTTTCAGATTCTTCTTCAATAATTTTACAAATCTTCTGAAATGTTTTGAAAACTTCTAAAATAATCTCTTGAAAACAATTTTTCTAAATAAAAAATTATTTTAATTTTTCCTAAGAACCTAAATTTGTTTGCATTTTCGTGAAACCTTTTTTTCAACGTTCTGTACAATTTTCAATTAGAGTCAGGTGAAACTTGAAAAATGTTAAAATACATAATTGTTTAAACAATCCATTATTCTTTTTAATAATATTCTCCAAGAATAATGCTAGAACATTTCAGTTTTTTTTTATTTGAGGTTTTTTCTGAATTCGTCCAATATTTGTTTAGTGTTCACTTGCAGTAAGTTAATAATTTATTCAATTGAGCAAAAGTAATAATTCAAACAAATTATTATTGTTTATAACTATCTTCTTATTTGTTAATGCTAGATAGTTGCGGTTTCTTCCGAAATTCTTACCTTTTTACCGAAGTTGAGTGAGTCAAGTAAAAAATATTCCAAGTTGACCAGCAAAGTTGTTTAAACAAATTATTATTGTTTAAATATATCTTCTCTTAGATAATTGCTAGAAGGCTGCAAGTTTTTCTTTATTTTAATATCTTTTTTACTCAGAGTATTGTAATAATTAATAAAATTCGCCAAAAATAGTTTTTTAAACAAATTTTCATTGTTTATAACTATCTTCTTCTTCAATAAAGCTAGATAGTTTCTTTTTTTTTTTTATTTTCCACTTTTAGTCAACTTTTCACTTAGAGCGATGGAATGATTAATGCAATTTATCAAAAGTGTTTGTTTAAACAAGTTATTACTGTTCTTAACTATATCCTCTCAGAGTAATGCTAGAGATTTGTGGGGTTTCCTGAGAATTTCGGCGTTTCTTTTACTTTTTAGTTAGGAAAAAAAAAAAATATTATCACTAATATATACAAAAATGCTCTAAGTAACTACTTCAAGGAAAATTTACATTTAATATGATTCATATAGACAATTTGAGAATAGTTTAAGTATCTGTTGTATTTCAGAAAAATATATTCACAAAAACAGAAAGAGATTGTTCAAAAAATGATTCTGTCTATTTTCCATTTATCATTTGTTCATAACTAAAAATGCAAAGCAAAGTTAAACATTTCAGAAAAAAACAACAATTTTCTAGCCCTCATCACAGAGAAGATAGTTACAAACAATGATAAATTGTTTAAAAAAATGTGTTCACTTGATAATTCGTTACTTTGCTAAGTGAAAAATAGATTAATATTAACTCACTTCAAGTGAAAAGTGGACAAAAAGTTGAAAATTTCAGAAAAAATCGCAATTTCTAGCATTATTCATTTGGTTTTAAATCCAACAGTTAAGTTGATAACTAATTCTTTTAATTTGGTTTCGCCATACCTCTGCGCGCGTAGGGCACGCTACATGGGAGTGATTTTTGAAAATTAGTAATATGTACTCGCATTTGTGCATGTATAAATATAGAAAAGCTTATCAAAATTCTTCATACGAAATGGCTGACCATACAGTTCATTTTCTACTCAAAATTGGTATATTACCCTTCTTTTCTTCAACCTGAGCAAAATCACCTGCAATCAATAATTGTATAATCAAAATGAAGGTAAATCTGAAAGATACTGTTTCAAGTAGAAAATGAACATTATGATCAGACCGTTTCAAGGAAAGCAGAAGAATTTTTAACAACATTGTGGGAATTTTGTCGACATAGTTGAAATTTCAATGAAGAAGGAAAATTTTTAACAAAATATTTAAATTTT
Organism: Andricus quercusramuli; assembly: GCA_932178445.1. Classification (NCBI taxonomy): domain Eukaryota; kingdom Metazoa; phylum Arthropoda; class Insecta; order Hymenoptera; family Cynipidae; genus Andricus; species Andricus quercusramuli. The sequence continues at coordinate 17,484 of CAKNXH010057277.1, forward strand.
TAACCAATTATTAAGTTTTCAACAAAATAGTTCAAATTGTTACCAAATAATTGAACTTTCTACATACAAAGAATAATTTTTATTCAAATAATTGAATTTTTAACCTGAAGAGATGAATTTTTAACAAAACAGTTGAATTATCGACCGAAAAAAGATGAATTCTGATGAAACATTTTAATTTTTAACAACATCATGGAATTTTTAACAATATAGTGGAAGTATTAAACAAATAGTTGAATTTTCAACTCAAAAGATTCATTTTGAAGAAAGTAGTTAAATCTTCGACTAAAAAAGATCACTTTTCAACAATATATTAAAATCTTCAACATGCAAATATGAATTTCTAATCAAGTAATTACATTTTCTGTATGTCATTATTATATATTACTCAAACTTGAAGTCAACAAAATTAATAGTCTACCAAAATAATAATAATTCTCAAAAAATAGTAGAATTTTCAACCACAGTGATCAATTTTCAAATAAAATGATGAATCTTCATCTGGAATAATTAAATTTCAAACCAAACACATGAATTTCCAACTTAAATTATGACTTTGACTGAAATGGTTGAATTAAATTTTTTTAACGGAATTTTTAACGAAATAAAAAACGGATTTTTAATGAAACAGTTCAATTTTTAACCAATGTGATGAATTTCCAACTGAAATGGTGAATCTTTAACTGGAATAGTTGGATTTTATACCAGAAAGGTTTAAAAAAAATAGTAGTTACATTTTCTGTTAAAGAAAAAAAAACCTAATTTCTAACAACAACAAAATTAATTTCCAACAAAATAGTTGAATTTTCATCCAAAGTGATCAATTTTCAAATAAAATGATAAATTCTCAACTGGAATAATTGAATTTTGAAACAAACAGATAAATTTTCAATTAAAATAATGAACCTTTACGTGAAATGGTAGAATTTTCAACCAAAAACATTAATATTCAACCATGGAGATTAATTTTCTACAAAAAAATAAAAATCTTCAACACAATATCTGATTTTGCAACAAACTTCTTGAATTTGTAACTGAAAATGATAAATTTTTAAACAATAGTTGAATTTAAAAACAAAAATACAGGAAAATGTTCAACAAAAAATAGAATAGTTGAACGTTAATGGTCGAATTTGCAACCAAAATAATGAATATTCAACCATGAAGATTGAGTTTCTACAAAAAAATAAAAATTTTCAACACAATATATGATTTTGCAACCAACTTCTGGAATTTTTAACCTGAAAATGATGAATTTTTAAACAATAGTTAAATTTTGCAAAAAAAAATAGAGAACAATTTTCAACAAAAAATAGAATAGTTGAACGTTCAGTTAAACAAATTAATTTCTAATGAAATAAAAAACGGATTTTCAATCAAGCAGTTTAATTTTCAACCAATTTGATGAATTTTCGACTGAAGTGATGAACTTTCAACTGGAATAGATAAATTTCATACCAAAGAGGTACAACAAATTTTCACCAAATATCTTAATTTAAAAAAAAATCAATTATCAATCAAACAGTTAAACTGTCGTCTAAAATAATATGTTTTTAACTGAATTAGACTAGTTTTTCTGCTAAGAAGAACTGATTTTTGAAAAGAAAGAATTTTCAACAAAATAGTTAAATTTTCGACTGGAATAGAGAAATTTTTAGTTAGAAAAATTGATTTTCAAGAAGGTCGTTACATTTTCAATCAGAGATGAATTTTCAATTGAAATAATGAATTTTCAACTGGCGTAGTTGAATTTTATACCAAGAAGGTACGCAAAATTTCCACCAAATATTTCAATTTTCAAATAAAAAAGATCAACTATCAATCAAACAGTTGAATTTTCGTCCAAAAAATATAGAATTGTAACCAAAAATAGAATAGTTAAATTTTCCGTTCAGAAAACTGATTTCTAACAAAAAAGTGAATTTTCAATAAAATAGTTAAATTTTCAACTGAAATATTTAGATTTTCAAGCAGAGATGAATTTTCAATTAAAATTATGAATCTTTAACTATGACAACTGAATTTTATAACAAAAAGTTACAAGATATTTTTACCAAATGTTTCAATATTTAAATGAAAAAGATCAATTATCAATCAAATAGTTAAATTTTCGTCCAAAAAAATTACAATTTCAACCAAAGATGAAATAGTTAAATTTTCTGTCTGAAAATACTAATTTCTAGAAAAAAAATGAATTTTCAACAAAATAGTTGAATTTTCGACTGATATGATTAAATTTTTCGTAAAAAAATTGATTTTCAACATGGTGGTTAAATTTACAATCAGGGGTGAATTTTCAATTGAAATGATGAATCTTCAACGAAAATAATTAATTTTTAACAAAATAGTTACATTTTCAACGAGGGATTTAATTTTCAAAAAATACTTTTCAGTCTACAGAGAAAACAAATTGAAAAAGAACTTTTGAGTTTTCAAGGGAAAATATGAATTTTCAACTCAGAAGATTAATTTTTCACCAAAAAGCACGGATATTCAAGAAAACACACATTTTATTTCCATTTGATTGAATAAGGCAATTTTTCACAATTAAATAATACATATTATTATAATGCTTGGATACATGAAAGAGCTTATAGATTTTTGCTTGAAAAAAATTTTATTTTAAGATTCTTAAAATTATAGAAGAGCTTCTCGCGCTGCAAAACTATTTGGAAACAGTAGCTGGATGCTGAAGATTGATTAAAGGAATCTTGAAGAGTACGAGGGGTTGCTAGATGGTCTCAGCTTTCTCCGTAACGTGGCAGCACTTATTCCTTCATGAAGTAGAAAACGCTAAAAGGGCGCGAAACGCGATCAAATATATCTGAAAAAGTTACAAAATTTTTTTTTTATAATTTAAAGTAAATATATCCAAAAAAATTCAGAATTGAAAAAAAAACGCAACTAATTTTTTTTTTATTTTTCTGAAATGGGTGAGTTATTACTTAAAGTCTGTGTAATTAAGAAGAATTAGTCAAAGTCGGCGAATATTTTACTTCAAAAATTGAGTTACTTTGTGGATTGATCTATGATCTCCGCTTTTCTGTCTTTTTTCATTCCATTCTGTCCTGCTCTATACAATTCTATCGTATTCAGTCATATTAACAGATCCCATCCCATCCCATCCCATCCCATCCCATCCCATCCCATCCCATCCCATCCCATCCCATCCCATCCCATCCCACCCCATCCCATTTTTTGAATGTTTCAAACAATTATTATTTATTTTAACATTCTTCTCCCCAATAAATTGTGAAAAGTTACTATTTTCCGGGATAAATGATATAGTTGATGAATGACAAAAAATATATTTTTTGTTAAACATATTTTGCAATTGTTTCAATAATTTCTATCAACATCATTTTTTTGCACTAAACCGTCAAAAGTTAGTATTTTCTTCAGTTAAAAACACAATTAACGAATTTTAAGAATCATATTTTTTTGTCCGAAATATTTGACAATTAACAGTTTGCAATTTCGCAAACTGTTTTTCAGAAAAAATATCAATGTAAGCATTTATTAACTGCCTCATTGATTCCAAAAAGTAGTAACCTTTAGAGATTTACAGAGGAAAAAATGGTTCAAGTAAATTAAAATTGTCAAAATATTTGGAAAACATCTTTGAAAAATATATTACTCTCAACAGTCATTGATTGTGTCATTGATAATATAAAGTAATAAATTTTTACGATTTACAGAGGAAAAATTGTTAGAACAATTGAAGATTGTTTAAGTTATTCAAAGTTAGTTTTCAAATACTTGAAAATTAAACTATTCCGATGAAAAACTATTTTTTTTTAAAGTTCAGTATTTCAGTTGAAAATTAAACTTTCTTGGAACTGAAAATTTAGTTGAAAATTCAATTGTATTCTCAGAAAAATTCGTCTTTTTGTTCGTTTCACATAGAAAACTCATCTTATTGGACGGAAAATTTTCTTTTACATCTTCATCTCACAAGAAAAAGGTATTAGATTTGTGTAAAATTTCACTCCCCCCCCCCCCTATTTTTGTCAAATGTCCACGTTTTGAGACACCCTGAACCCAAAAACCAGATTTTCACGAAATGTCTGTATGTATGTTCGTATGTCCGTTAGTCTGTTTGTTAGGATGTCTGTCTGTTAGTCTTCAGATTTTTTTTTGTGAAGTCCAATAAAAATTAATTATATTGCTCTAATATTATTTGATTGAAGTAAAGCTCGTTTGGTGAAAAATTGATCGCTTCCAGTTAAAAATTCAACTTATATTTTGCAATGAGAATTAATATTTTTTGCTTGAAAATTCAAGAACTTGGTTGAAAGTTGAACTAGTTTTTTGAAAGTTAATCTTTTTATTGGACTGCAAATTTTCTTGTACATCTTCATCTCATAAGAAGAAGGTATTAGATTTGTGTAAAATTTTACCCCCCCCCCCCCTCCTAGTTTTTGTCAAATATCCACGTTTTGACACACCCTGAACCCAAAAAACAGGTTTCCACGAAATGTATGTCTGTATGTTAGTATGTTCGTTAGTCTGTTTGTTAGTATGTCTGTCTGTTAGTCTGTAGATTTTTTTGTGTGAATTATGGACTTAGAAAAATAGAACAAGGACCAACTGGTCTCAATCGATTCTCTGATTCATCAAAGAGTAACGGTTTCCAAAAATAAATATTTTCTTCTCAAACATATATTTAAAAAATGTTTTATAGTCTCAAAAAGAAAAAAAAATACAAAGAAGTCCTTGATTTTCTAGAGTTTGCTTGTGTTCATTTCTCTTCCATTCTTTTTGCAGTAGTCCGGCCAAGTGTCGCTTTAAAAGACTTGGAACCTTCTCACTTATCAAATAAAAATAGTCGATTTTTGGGCTTGATGTTATTTTGTCGACCAGGGTAATTAATTAATTTTTTATGTCAAATTTTGTCAATTAATGGGTTCAAAAAAATACCTTTTATTCACGAGTTCTCTTTAAAATATGCATCTCGTCTTCTAGCTGAGACAACTTGTTTAATCTCATCAAATCCCATCCCATCCTATCCCATCCCATCGAAAAAAGTACAGAATTTCTTTTCCAACAGTCGAATTTTTATACTTATAAATTCGGACCACACTAAATTGACCACTATTAAACCGAATATCATTAAAAATTAGGAGGACCTTTTATTCAAGACTCCTCTTTAAAAACTGCACCTCGCTCAAATTACTTGTTCAATTCCAATAAATTTTTCAGACGTCAGAATTGATTCAGAGATGATTATGATTAGGTACTGGGTCGCATCAATGTTAATAGCTCGTTATAAGTATAGCAACGTTATAAGCCGACCCTACGCGACCCGGCAGCGCAGAACGAACGCGCAGCAATTAGCGTAGAGACTGTGAGTAGTCCGGGGATTTATCAGAAAATCTCAAACCGCAGAATTACCAGAGCCAAATGCAGCGCCGAGCTAATTCGCCATTCCGAGCGTCTCGCGATAATTAATCTCTATAGATTAACCCAATTAAGCATAAGGATGGCCCGTTTATTACGATCCACTTGCCAACTCGAGGCTGTCTAATAATAACTACGATCAGAGAATGCCATCGATTTGCCTAAAAGATTCAGCACATTAAAATAAATCGAATAAATTTCCGACTTTTATTGGGCTCAAACTCCAATTGCTGGTACTTCTCAGATTGTACCAGGGGAGCTTAGTTAGAGGAGAGAGGAGAATTTGTACTTTTTCTTTTGCAATTAAAATTCAACGCTTGCGGACGTCCCGTGTAATTGGCCGAGATCTCTTTAAGCGAGAAAATTACCCAGAAGGGGTTGTCGAGGGACCGAAGGTTTAACGGTGGTTTGCCGGGATGAGAATGGGGCGTATTGAGGGCAAAAATCCTACCAATAAATAAATTTAAATACATGAATATCTAACCCGATCGCAAAACTGCGCTGTACCATTCTTCCCGTTTCTCTACTTCCCGATAACTCGTGATCATTGTCTGCCAAATGGAAATTTCAATTTACAAAATTTCGCCTTCCGACAGAATTCTTTTCAAATCGCGCAGGCGGGCAGATGACATGTTCGGTGCCATTTTTCAAATTTTTCAGATACTAAGGTTGTTCTTGTTCCAAGTTATCCAGTTAATTGAGTCGTCCAAACCTTCTCCTTCCATACTTTCCCTTCCTTACTCCCCTCACCAAGCCAAGTTCTTCCTCCTCTTTCTCTTCTCATCACTACCCTAGCCAACATTTTCCTTTCTCCAGTTTCCTCCCCCATCCCTAATTTCCCGTTTCCTAGACACTCGTACTATTTTGCTGGCCCTCCTCTCACTTCCCCTATGCCGTTACCCTTGTTTCTTGTCACGCCACCTATTTCCCTTCTCATCACTTCCCCATTCCGCCTCCCAAAACTTCCATCATTCCCCTCCCAAGACTTCCTATTACTCCCCCTACTCTCTCTCCTCTAACGTCCCCTTATTTCCCCTACTTCGCATTCCTTGATTTCCTATCACTTCCTATACTTCTCCTTTCCTTTACTACTTATCGCTTTCCCTACTTCTCCTCTTACTTCCCCTTCTCTAATTTCCTCTCACTTCCCCTAGTAATTCCAATATGTCCCCTCCTTTCAATTTTTCTGCTTCCCCTCCCTTCACCTATCCTACGCCTTCTCGGCTAATTTCCCTTACTTTCCCTTCTCACCAGTTCCCCTACTCACTATCCTATACTTTTTTCTCATTTCTCCTGAGTCCCCTCTCCTTTATTCATTTCACTTTTCATCCAATCTCTTCAGCTCACACCTTCACTTCGCAATTTTGAAGATTTTGAGATTTTCCTTATTTAAGTTTATCAAGTTTATTTTACTCTTTCGGAATAGAAAAGAAAAAAAAATAATTGAAAATGTATGTGTTGAATTTTGAAAAAGTATGAAATAAGGACATATTAGAATAAGGAAAACCTTACCATCTCACAATTTCAAAAAGGAAAAAGTTTTTTAAACAAATTGGAAATACTTTTTTTCTCTCGAAAAAAAAATCACAGTTAGGAAATTTATGGTGAGTAGAGTATGATAGAACTTATTATTTATACAAATATGGAAAAAGTAGTTTTTTGAGAATAAACTTCCTTCCTTTGTTCGAAAAATCAAAATAACCTTACAATTTTTTATTACATTCCAATTTTTTTACGAATTTAAAAAAAAACTGCTAACAGAACATATTAGAACCAAAAAAACTTTAACATCTCACAATTTTAAAAGAGAAAGGTTTTGAAAAAAAAAATCAAAAATAATTTTTTTCTTCTGAGAAAAAATCATGAATGAAAAATAGAAAATAATGTTTATGATAAGTAGACTCTGACAGCACCTTTTATTCCTAAAAATTTCCGAAATGGCTAGAGTGAAACAAACAAAAATTATCCTTCCTCGAAAATTCTAAATAACTTGACTTCTTATTTTTTTTCATTTCAGAAGAGTGCAAAAAACTGGACTATCTCAAAAAAATCTCAGTATCATTTGAAGAATAAAAATGATGTTACGAATTATGTCATTTCAAATTAAAAAAAAAAAATTATTTAGAAACGAATTTTCTAAAACTCTGCTGATTCCAATTTTTAAATTTAATTGTTTTACAACTGGAATTTTCAGAGCTGTTTTTTTCTGAAGAAAGCAATTTTCGAGCAAATAAATAGGTTTCAAGATTATTTACTTATTTTCAAAATTGAAAACACGAGAGTTGTAGGAAATGTTGTCCCAAGATAACGAAAGATTGAATTACAAAAAAATGTTGTTTAAATCATTATTTTTGTAATTGTTAAACTTTTTTGCTATGAAATGATATTTTTAATTTTGATTTTTTCAACTGAATATTTATTTACTCCATGTTTAATTAAATATTTACCTTTTCCAGTTGAAAATTCGACTATTTTTTTGAAAATTTCTGCATTTTGTTGAAAATTTGTTTCCTATGGTAGAATTTTAAGCTTTTTGTTGACAAATTTACCTTTTTGGTATAAAATTCATCTATTAGCTTGAAAATTTCATTAAAATTGAAACTATTTTGTTGAAAATTCAGGTAATTTGTTAAAATTCAATAATTTTTGTAAACAGTTGATCTATTTCGTTTGAAAATTCATTTCATTATTTACGAATTTTTTTTTCTTAAATTAATTTTTCAATTCAAAAATTTAACGAAATTGATTTTGAAATTTTGGTTTACAAAAATTTAATCTTTTTGGTGGAATATTCATACGTTTGGTGGAAAATTTATCATTTTTAGTTAAAAACTTATCTATTTTGATAAAAAATTTATTTCTCTGAAAGAAAATTAACCTTCTCAGTTAAAAATTCCTCGAAAAATTCATACATTCTGTTGAGAAATTTTCTTTGTTGGTAGAAAATGAATATTTTCAATTGGAATTTCATTTCTTTATTCGAAAATTAGTTTTCTTTTTACTAAAAATCAATTTTTCAACTGAAAATTATCTATTTCATTCTTCGTCGATTTTTTTATAGATATGTAATGTGTTTGTTTTAAACTTTATCTGTGCGGTGAAAAATTAAACTATTTCGTTGAAAATTTATTTTACATATTTAAAAATGTATTTGTCTAACCTAAAATTGAAGTATTGAATTTTTTTCTAGAAATTGATCTTTTTTAGTTGAAAATTAATCTATTCCGTGTAAAATATGTTTTTTTTCGGTAGAAAAGTCATCAGCTGGGTTAAAAATTCGACTATTTGGATACAAATTAATTTTCTATTTCGAATATGCATCAGCTTAGTTAAAAAATAATTTTTTTGGTTATAAATTCAACGAATTTAATAAAAAATTCTTTCTCG
>CAKNXH010057278.1:0-21310 GCA_932178445.1 Andricus quercusramuli
AAAATCAACGCGATCGGCATGAAACCTCTGCGCATAATATGCGGAAAAACACTGATGGACAAAGTCCGAAACGAGATAATCCTCAAAGAATGTGGTACAGGAGACACGCTAGTTGACATATGGGAAAGAAATCAGTTAAGATGGTTCGGACATCTTGAAAGAATGAAAGATGAACGACTGACGAAGCAAGTATATAAAGGTAAAGTAAATGGCAGAATGCCCAGAGGTAGACCGCCGAAAGAATGGTTAGAATCTGTAAATGAGACACTGATCCGAAGAGACATAAGAAGTCATAGGAACAGAAGAGCTTGCATGAAGAAATGCATGGACGTAAATGAAGCTAGAGTAGTATGCCAGGACAGAAATGTGTGGCGACAAATAGTTTATAAGCAGAGTGACAATAGAGTGAATGATGCCTGAAACAAAGACCTTGGATACTAATGGGCCCAAGTGGGGAACCATACATAACAATTTTGTGAGGCTCCTCACTTGGGGTGATCGCTAGAGAGATTGATCAGCAACTTGGGTCGGAGCAGTGTTGCGGAGTGAACGTGTTATTTGAATGAATAACACGAAAACTCCAGATCAATCTAAAATATCTATACCATAACACATATACCTATATACCTATCTACCTTATACCATATAACGACCTACTTTACACCTACATACCTATCCCACTACTTTCCAACCGAGCAAGTCACGCCTACCCCGAAAGGGAAATGGCTTAATGGTATAATAATAATAATAATATTATGGTTTAAATTTGAACTCCATCTTATCAGTTTAACAGTTGAGGAACATGGTGTACTATAACTTTAGGGCGATGAAATATATTCCAAAAACGTATTTCAACAATTAAAATAAATTAAATTTGTATTTTTCCCATGCATTTGAATAATTGTCGGCCTAAAAGTACAGCCTGCGCCGCGCCGCCGCCAGTCAGCCGCGTTCAAATCTCATGACATATTTATTCAACAGGCCTTTATAGGAGAGACATCCCCCTGCCAACAACAAAGCCTTGTTGACCTGTGATTATGAATTAGTGTGGAAATATAATTGATTACATTTTATTTGCCGTTTTTAATATAAAATTGTATAAAACAGTTTACTTTACTTTCAATAACAATTTTCGTTTCATCAATGTTAATTTAAATACACCGGCACACAAAAAATAAAAAGTTGGCGGTACTTTTGACTACACCTATATATTCCTATGTACTTTGACGCGCTGAGTTTGAATTCGGTGTTCGTTTTGCCCGTACACCCCCAAAATTTTGAGTGAATCGCGAAAAACCGGGAAAAATCGCATTTATGGACGTTGGTAAATGTTAGAAAGTATTCCTATAAGTTTTTCACACATGATTTCAGTGTAAATGGCGAAAACCCATGAAAACCCGTGAAGGGCCACATCCATGGATCTAGAAGCCGAAGACTGCATGGCACGAGGGTGTGCTGTTCCAAACGGTTTCTCTAGGATACCAGGTCGCCTCCTAGAGTATGTAGACCTTACTCCCGCATGCGGGGCTCTGCGGGGTGGGCTCACATTTGCGTAGCTACTCGTGAGAACAGCATGGAGATGAATCAACACAAATTTAACCGGAGTGTGTGCGAGGAGTTGGAGGGTCCGATGGATGTGACGGAGGAGCCTGACGTTAGTCAAAAGACCGAGGCGAAACAAGATATCATGTTGGAGAAAAAAGCTTTAACAGAAGCTGGAGAACTCGTCGAAAAATTGACAGACGCATTAGAAAGGATGCAGGATTTCTCTGACACGAAGAGTAATATGTTCATTCAAACAGGCATGGACTGGAGGAAGCACAGGAACTGGCGAATAAGCTGAGAATGGCCGTAATAACAGCCGATTACCGGTTTCGTTCGCGACAACAGAAGTTGGGTGGGCCGCCGGAGAAAAGACGAGGATACAGGAAAGGAGGAAGGCAACGCAGAAGAAGAAGATGAGCCAATCTGGGACCCAGACAGAAGAAGCCGTGGAAACTCCCGCTCCCAAGCTAGGGGAGTGCGAACGGGAGTCCAACCTGAATCCCATATAGGCGAATTCTTCCTCAAAGCCTATGAAGAAGAGACCGAGTACACGCACTGCTGCGACTGTGGTGACCTCGACGCCTAAAAGAGGAGAAGAGAAGAAGAAGCCTGCCACTGACGGACAGCAGGCCAAGCCAACAAGGCGAGCGCGCCGTGAGGCGTTGCTCATAAGACCGGCCGAAGGATGGCAGAGCCAAATTGTCGGCGGCCATCAAAGAAGCGGTCGGTGCTGGGGGTAGCGTGCGCGAGCTGGACCCCGCTAGGAGGCCCAGAACCTCGACACTACCATCGATGCGGCAGAAGTTGAGACCGCCGTTCGTAAACACTTCAATGAAGCAGCAAGCGGCAATCAAAGGGCAGTATGACGAAGAAGGCCTTCAGAGGTAATCTAAAGGCCTTCGTCGAGATGAGGGAGGAGCTTGCCGTAAGGCTTCTCCGCACGGGACACCTCCTAGTAGGATGGGTGTCCTGTCGCGTGCGGAAGAAGACGGAGGACTTGAGGTGTTGCTGCTGCCTAAGCTTTGGCCACATGGCAGCTGGCTGCAGGGATCCATAGAGGACGAAGGCATGTTGGAGGTGCGGCAAGGAGGGCCACAGGGCTGCGGCGGGCGAAAGCACCCCTCAGTACTACCCCTGCGCCGCAGAAGACGACAAGCCCCGGACAGATCACGTGCCTGGGATGAGGAGGTGCAGCGCACTCCGAGAGGCGACCTCGTTGAGCCAATATTGAAAGCCGAAGCACGGCTTATCGGCCTCACCCCCATTTCCTTGAAGTAATGCAAAAGCGGTTCTGAGGACATGGGTTGGCAGCAATAGGAGGTGAGTTTAGTGGAGACCTGGGTTAACGAATATCGTGCCGTCATGGCCGTCATGCCCCCCCCCCTTCGTCACCTCGTGGAGGTGCCCAGGTCGCAAGTGCAAGCAAAAAAATATATCTTCATATGGCAACGTTTCTTCAGTAGTAAAACCAGACAAAATTATACACTTTGAGGAAGCAGTAGCTTCTAGATCCATGGATGTGGACCTTCACGGTTTCTCATGGTCTTTCGCTATTTACTCAAAATTTAGAGGTGTGCGAGCAAAACGGACAACGGACTCAGATTTAGTGCGCCAAAATACACAGAAATCATGTGTGAAACACTCATAAGAATACTCTCTAAGATTTACCAGCGTCTATAATTGGGATTTGCAGCGATTTTTCACGGTTTTTCGCGATTTACTCAAAATTTTGGGAGTGAACGGGCAAAAGAGATACCGAATTCGGATTAAGCACGTCAAAATACATAGGGATATATAGGTATAGTCAAAAGTACCGCCCACTTTTAATTTGTTGTGTGTCGGTGATATTATTAATAAAATCACAAAAAAGAAGTGAAATAAATTATTTTCCATTCTAGTAAATATAAATGAGTACGGCCACTGAGAGGGGGATCAGGTGGGATGAAAACCCATCGCGTGAATTTTTTTATTACTGAACTCCAGCAATTTAGATATTTTAATTAGACTTGATGATTTTTTTAGTTTCAATTCTAAATTATTTCAAGATCCACAAAAAAATAATTGCATCAACTTGATTAGGAATTTTCTGTTTTTCACATCTCACCAGAACATAGTGACGTTTTCGTCGAAAATTGTTGACGTTTCTACTTTCTATAGTATATGTAAATATCGTCTTGTAAACAGAAAAGAATGTTGAATGACAGCGATGATTCTTAGCCTAAACACTTGAGCGGCAGTAGACTTTTATAGATAAGTAAGCGATAGTAGATATGTTATGAATTCTTCAGCCAGTTAGGTCTTGCGAAATCAGCGATTCAGCATGTATCGGTATGCATTCGGTGTGCATTCGTCATGAGAAGAAAGTTTCAAAGTTATGTAGTGATTAACACTTTTTTTGGAATATCGCGAAAGGGAGGCATTAGAAGGACAACTTCCCTTGCACAAATTTGATAAGTTTTCTAGTTCTAAAGCCAAAGCTTTACCACAGCTATCTTCAACATTAAGTCCTTCGGTACCTCGTGAAGACACTATCATGAGTTCACTCTTTCAGTCTTACTCTCTTAGAAACAGCTTTCAAGGATAGTGCCAGTGATAATTTGACTACACCTTCATCTCATGAAGACACTGCTCACGCTATCGGCGATAACGTTGAAAGTCTTAATCTCTGAGAAAAAGCTTGCAAGGATAATGCCAGTAATGATTTAACTGCACCTTCTTCCTCTCGACTCTTCCCTTCATTATCTCCACGAAAGTTTGCGTCAGTGTTCTCCAAGAGATTGTATAGATGGTGAGCTACAGACCTCTATTTTTAAGAAAAAGCTAGGGAATTGTGAGATTGTGTTTAAAGACTGGTGGGTATGGAGCAGAGCGAAGAAACCCTTTTCAGGACCGGCGGAGACTGTGTGGAGTTAAGGAGTACTCCACACCTAGGAATTCAGAAGGCATTTCTATATCTTGCAATTGTTTCCACCAGTCTCATATTCATTTAAGAGAGCGTTGCTTGGCTTAAAATTTTTGCATGCTTTTTTTTAATATTGAAAATGCTCAGTAGAGTATTTAGTTTAGAGTATTAAGTTGAAATGTGGACATTGTAATTACCATCGACGAACCCGATTGAAAATTCGGACGTAGTATACGACGTATTATACGACGTAGTATACGACGTATTATACGACGTAGTATACGACGTATTATACGACGTAGTATACGACGTATTATACGACTTAGTATACGACGTAGTAAGCGACGTCGTATACTACGCCGGAAATTGGGATAGTATACGACGCAGTTTACCACGTAGTATACGACGTAGTTTACTACGTCGTATACTACGACGTATACTACGTCTTACGTATACTACGTCCTAATTTATCATAAACAAATTATATTTTTAAGTGAAAATTTTTACTACGTAGTATACGACGAAATATACGACGTAGTTTACCACGTCGTATACTATCTCAATTTCCGGCGTAGTATACGACATCGTTTACTACGTCTTACACTACGTCGTATACTACGTAGTATACTACGTCGTATAATACGTCGGAATTTTTAATAGGGAACTATAATATAGGAAGAGGTAAACCCTGATGAACTAGAAAACCTGGAAAGTCACATCATCAGTCAGCTGTCCATCATGTATATTTATGTGCATGGGCGAGCTTTGAGTTTGTGCGTAAGGAGAATTATGTTATATTGTAATATACAATAATAATATACAATAATATACACTGTAAAATATTTCAGAAATTTTCCCACTAACTTTGGAGGTAAAATTTTTGAAATTTTGATCAAAAGTATTATTTTCCTAAAAAAGTTGGAAATTTACCCAATACTTTGGAAAAATTTCCTCTTTAAAAAGAATTATTTTGATCGGTTTTGGAAATTCTACGTACATGATTGGGAATGAGAAATTACAACAATATTTGGGAAATTTTTCGAATTATAGGAAATACATAGTCCTGAAGACCATCGTACAGTTTCTTTATAATAAACAACATTTATTTATCACATTAATTGAAAACAAATATTATTCCACATATTTGGTGGAATCAACAAAATTTTTGTTCGTGTCAAATCTTTTGCGTCAATGAATTGATCTCATCATTATTTGAAACTAAACTTTTAGAGCATCCTACACCTATGCGTTTTTGCAGAACAACAGAGTTAACATTATTAAAAATTTCATTTTAAAAAATTTGCCCGCATTTTTGCATAGGACTATTAAAATTGAAGGTCGAACCATCGGCATCTGAAATTGAGTGACTGTGAATTCTCTCTTGTTAAAGCTCCTTCGGCTTTAACGAACACATTTTTATCACGTGTCTCGTGAGAAAAAAAAGGTAAAAAAAATTTTGAGATCTGATTTAAAAACAATATTGTTATTGAAAATGTTATTGTACCTTGTGTCTATTTACCAAAAATTTAATTTGATTATTTCAAATTTCATTTTTCACGATTGAAACAAAAATAGCGCGTCTTATCAAAAAATGATTACTAACTAATTTGTAGCTCATTTTTGGTTGAGCAACTTGTGTCCATTTATTTTGTCCGTCACTTGTGTCGTTTGTCCAAAAATTAGATTTTTTTATTCTTAATGTTGTATTTTACGCAAAAAACAAAATTACGCGTCAAATAAAAAAGTGATCCATAACGAACTTGTAGATTATTCTTGCGTGCACAATTTTTCTCTATTATTCTTTGTGTGATCAAAATTTCAGTTTTCGGTTCTTCAAGAAAATTCAAAAAGTTGTTATGTTAATGTTGCCAGACTTTCAAGAAGCAACATTTTTCTTCTCTCGACTTTTTTCATATCATGCGTTGCTTCACTGAAAAAAAAGTTTTTGAATGAAAAAAAAATTTCTTTGATTCAAAGAAATGGTCGTACTGAATACGTCCAATCATGTATTTCTTCAAACCAAAGAAATCCTTTAATTGTATGAAAAATAAGAAATTATTGAAGCAAATAAATAATTACTTCAACCTGTGAAATACTATTTGAGCGGATGGACGATGTCTTCAACTGAATGAAATTAGAGATTTGGATTTACAAATCAGTCAGTTGATATGATCGAATATAACTTCATTTCTAAGAAATATTTTCTTAATTGTAAGTAATTTCGATCGGATAAAATGGAAGTGTTTTTAATTCAAAAATTTGATTTCGTGTTTCAAAGAAGCGTACTGTAAACTTTAATAAATATTTCCTGGAACCAAAGAAATGACAGTTGACGAGAATAGAAATGGTTTTGGTTCGAAGTAACGCTTTACTGTTTCAAATAAATATTTAGCAGATTCTGTAAAACAGTATTTGAGTGTAAGAACGGTATTATTGAATGAATGAAATATTTCTTTAAATCAAAGAATATACATTTTAAACCAAATAAATGACTCATTGTTCCAAATGAATGTGCCATGAATGGGAATGAATATCTCTTTGAAATGAGAATATGCGAATTGATGGAAAGAAATATACTTTATAGTCAAGCAAATATCTTATTGGCTCATAAAACTATTTCTTCGCATCAAAATTTTAAGTATTTGAAGCAAAAAAATATACCACTGATTCAAACAAATATTTCTTTGGCCTAAACCATGCGCGAGTGCAATAAAGTATTTCGTACTTTAACTGCGGTACATATTTTCCTGAATGAACAAATGGATTCTTTCAGCTTGAATTATAATAAACGTTCTTATTATTATGCATATTTAATTTAAACAACTCATATAATTTAAAATCTTGATGAACCTGAAACAGAAAAATTCGATGAAAAATCCACCTCCAGCAGGAATCGAACTTGGGTCCGTCGAGTGTCAAGTCCACAGCGATGACCACGACGCTGTCGCAACATGGAAATTCTAAGGTGGAAAGCCGCATTTAACCCTCACCATAAATGCCAAAGAAATATTTCTTCTTTCTTCGAATCAAAAACATGGATTTTGAATTTAACAACATATTTCTTTGATCTAAAGAAGTATTCAATTGAAACAAATTATACCAAATTATTAAATGTTTGATTTAAAAAAATAATTACTTCGTTGGAATAAATGTTCATTTGTTATCAATAATTTAATTCTAGTAAGAAAATGAAATATTTTCTTCAACTGAAGAAATAAATATTTATGTAAACACAATATCTTATTCATCTAAATAAATGCTTCATTGGTATAAATACATGATCTCTTCATAACAAATAATTATATTTTTAATTTAATTAATATTATTTTGAATTAAATCATTATTACTTTGATTGAAGTTAACCTAAAGACTGGATTCAAGTATGCACAATTAGTTGATTCAAATGCGTCCGAATCAATTCAACGAATCGAACTCGTCGAATAAAAAAAAAAAAAAATTCTTTGAATGACTAAGCAGATTCCAACGAATCTAGACTTTTGGAATCAAAGAAATGGTTTTCTTGAAAGTAAGGAATATTTGTTGGAATCAAGAAAATATATAAGAATGAATATAAATGAATAAGAATTCACTTCTTTAGATCAACAAAAGATATGTGTCTGGTTTAAATAAAAATTACTACTATCAAAGAATATTTTCTTGATGCTAAGAAATAGAATTCATGTAAATGAATTTTCTTGGTTCTGAAAATTCTTTTTTTCAGTGTAGTCCAAAAGATAAATATTGCTTGATTTTGTATCAACTTTGTGTATCAGATGAAAAAGGCGTACAGAGGTCCCAATATTTCTGAAAGAGCGGTAAAAAAATTTTTTAACCTAGTATTAAAGATTTGATGCTGTATATGCTATATATGCGTTGATTAGAAGTAGTATAACAATCACTAAAATAGTTACAAACATGAATTGTGAATTTTTTACCCTAAAACTAATAATTTTGAAATGTGTATAAACTATTTTCAACTTTAAAACAATGTAAGATGAATAGACTCATAACTTAACTCTTTTATTCAATTTGAATTCAAAAAACGTTCAAATATTGTCTCAGTTTTATATGTTCCATTTTTAACCCATAGCGCAAAGTGCAAAGTTTAACCTTTTAATGTGAGAAGTTTAATTGTTTCATTTTGTTGAATTTTGAAAGTGCAAGTGAAATTTTTTAGTTACAATTTATAAATAACCACTGAACAATTATTGATTACAAACGACGTTGAAATGAAAACATTTAACCTCTGACTTAGAAAGTGTTTGGTTTCAAATGATCATTTGAAAAATGTTTGAGTTTTAATGTTTCTAACTTAAAATTCCTTCAAAATTATATAATTTTCAAAATTTGAAAATGTATTGATTCATTCTTCTATTTGGAGCATGGAAAATGAAAACGTGGATTTATATGTCATTTTTTTCAAATTATTCCATTGAATAATGCTGTACTATTATTGAAACGTGCTGTAATTTTGAGCGACCAAGAACCGCGATTTTCACAGCTGAAATGTAGTTTCTCTACAACTTGTCCGTAATAATCATCCTGAACTTTTACGGCACCGAATTTTCATATTTATTATCAGTTCTCTAACTATGACTAAACAGTTCGGGATGATTTACAGAAAAGTTATTGTTAATTCACCGAATTTTTCTCATATCTGCCACATCCTATACTAGTTCAGTATAATTCCTCAAGTACAAATTATCACTTCTTTGGGAGGAAGAAATATCACTTTGCGAGAAATTAACTATTGTTTGAATTATATATGAAATTCCTTACGTTCAATAAACATTTCCTTGTATTTGAAACAAAACTTTTTGATGGACGCCCTTGTCAGCGGATGCCCAGTCGCAGCGGCGCTAATTTGCGCGGCACATTTGACGTTTTAAAGGTAATACAAATAAATTGCAGAGCAATTATTATTGACAAATATCAATTTATTCAGTTTTCATCGAAAGATTGAATCAAAAATTGGCTGAAACTTTCTGAAACAGTTGTTTCATAATGCGAACTGTAAAATTGTACATAATTTATATAATATTTTATGATGAAAAACGTAATTTTGAAATTTAATTTTCATGACACATGCATGATTTCAGCCCTTTTCGACGCCTATGAAGCGGGGCTGAAGCTCTGCTTTTTACTCCCTAGGGAGTAAAAAGTACTTTTTACTCCCTAGGGAGTAAAAAGTACTTTTTACTCCCTAGGGACTGAAAAGTGACGTCAGAGGTGAATAATGAAGATTATGCATCTATAAGCTTGCATTTTATGATTATCAGCCCACTCACGGTAAAAACTGAGAGGAAATTTTGGTTGCAGTTAAAAGAATTTTGCGATTATTTATGGAAAGTTACCATATATACCTGTAAAATTACCATAATTTACCATAAATTACCAAAATTTTCCATAAATTTCCGGAAATTTGTAAAAATGAATTTTGCGTATTCCATGGTAAGTTACCATATTTACCTGTAAAATTACCATAAATTACCGGAATTTTTCATAAATTTCCGGAAATTCATGGAAATTTTTGAAAATGAATTTTGGGTATTCCATGGTAAGTTACCATATTCACCTGTAAAATTACCATGAATGACCGACATTTTTCATAAATTTCCGGAAAGTCATGGAAATTTTTAAAAATCAATTTTGTGTATTCCATGGTAAGTTACCATATTTACCTGTAAAATTACCATAAGTTACCACAAATTTTCATAAATTTCCGGAAGGTTATGGAAAATTCTCATAAATTTCCGGAAATTTATGAAAATGTTTGCAAATGAATTTTGGGTGAGTTACCATATTCACCTGTAAATTACCATAAATTAGGGAAATTTTCAATAAATTTCCGGTAATTTATGGAAATTTTAAAAAATGAATTTTGTGTAATCTATAATAAGTTACCATAAATCACCTCTACAATTACCATAGATTAGATTAAGATTAATTTCATGCTTTATTACACAAAATCCAATATGGACTGAAATCATGCCTGTATTTCGAGAAATGCCTGAAATCATCCATTTGTTATAAAAAATATCGTATGCGCCAAGGGGGAGAGGCACTTTTTCTCCCCCTAGGTGCATAATATACTATTTATTCATGAGAAAGATTTAATTTCTCGTGACTGAACTTAAAATGCAAACTTCAATTTTCTATGATAAAATTGTTTACTAAAAGCTATTTAAATATTTTGTATGACTTTTAAAATTGTCTTAAATCTTTATAATTCATCATGAAGATTTAGGGCAAGAAAAACATTCCTTACTGGCTATTATTTAATTGTCCAAAGTTCAACTCATCTTATTTCATGTTGACAAGAGTTGGCAACAAAAAATCGGCAAGGCAGGAATCGGATAATTATTTTTTCTGTAAAATTGTTTAACATGGGATTAATTTTTTCTCAGTTTCATGAACATACATTTATTAGAAGAATATTTTTTATATCTGTATAATCTTTGCGTCGTGTTGACTATGATACTTGTTAGAATGCAGTAAATATTTTCTGAATCAAATGTCATATTCTTTTGTCTCAAAAGAATATACCATACCACGCTGGAAACACCAGTTCCCGTTAGATCACTGAAGTTAAGCAGTGTCGGGCGCGGTTAGTACTTGGATGGGTGACCGTTCGAGAATAATACTACTGCGTTGCTGTTGGCGGTCGTGGGTGTGGTGAGCCCACACTTGTAGTTATTTACTACAAGAAACTATCCACCTAGAAACACTACCCGAATCGGGTAGTGTCACGCCTACCCCTAGAGGCTCGCCGAAAAGGGAAACGGCTTAATGGTATAAAAAAAAAAAAAAGTAATTATTTGATTGCAATGATTATGTCGACTTCCGGCATGGAATAAATATTTTTTTAGTTCAATGCATATATATTTATATTAGAAGAATATTTTTCAAATTTAAACAGTTTTCTCATTGTGTCGATTATGATAATTGTTAGAATGCAATAAATATTTGTTCAACTGAAGGAATATTCATTTATCTTGAATAAATATTTCTTTAATTTAAGTCATCGTTTCGTTGCATCAATTATATTAACTTATAGTGTCTAATAATTTTTTTTTCAATATAACGAATATAGATTTATGGTAAAAGAATATTTTTTGAATTTAGATGATTGTTTCATTGTTATGGTTTTGACAGTTCTCAGCATGGAATAAATATTTCTTCGATTGAATGAAAATTCATTTATCTTGAGAGAATATTTTCTTGAACCAAAAAGAATTAATTACACTGCTAGAAATATGTTGAAAATTCAACCACTTTTCAACCACTTTTGTGGTTGAAATCTCGTTCATCCACGGAATTGAAATAAAATTCAATCAAATGTAGTTGAAAATTCAACCAGACGTTTGCACATACATAATGTCTGCTCGCAAGGAGATATTTCGTACGTTTGTGTCGTGAGATCTATGAAATCAATAAAGGACATAATATTCAGAAAAAGAAGCAGCTTTAAGGAAGAAAACCCAAAGGTACGTTAGAATAATATTATCATAATGGAACATTTCATTCACACAATTGGTACTAACTGCTGTATGCATTTTTAGGTTATGTTTACAAAAAAGAGTGTTGAAAAGTTTGTCTAATTGCACGTGCAACTCATTATGGTAATATAATTGCAACGTACCTTTTGTTTTTCTTCTTCAAAGCTGCTTATTTCCCAAATATTATATGCATTTTGTTAATCTCATGGATCACGCACGAGACAAACGTACGAAATAACTCACTGATGATTCCTGATCAGAATTCTTCCGGTACAGTTAATGAATTTCAAAGCACAGTATTTTCCAGGAATCTTAATGGGTTTTATCCTAGATTTTTGAAAAATTATAATCTCTTTGAAATTCACTAACTGTGCCGGATAAAATTTTTTTCTCGTTTCTGAAATTTCAATTACATGTTGTTGAAATTTCAACTGCATGGTTGAAATTTCAACCACTGCATGGTTGAAATTTCAACAACGGTAATTGTATAAAACTTCAACCACATGTGGTTGAAAATTCAACCAGATATTTCTAACAGTGTAATTGCTCGATTGATGTATGAATTATTCAATCTTAAAACACATTTATTCGTTTCAAAAAATCGATTCCATTGAACTAAAGAAGGAGTTCTTTAGGCGCCTAAAACATATTCAATAAACCTAGGTTCCTACCTTCTAGGAAACCATTTTTTTGGCTCAATATTTTTCACTTTTAATGCGAAGAAATATTTACTCATACTAAAGAAATATTACCAAAGAAATCATTTCCTTGAATTAATGCTTGAATTTGTTGCATTTAAAAAATATTAACTTAACTGAAGTAAACAATTCCTCGGTACGAAGAAAAAAAACTAAAGAAACGCATTTCCTTGAATCAAATAAATTTTGTTTTCAGTGTTGGCTTAAAATTTTTGTTTGCTTTTTTTTAATATTGAAAATGCTATCACTCTGACAATTTTCTGTTGATCGAAAAAAGTCGTGAGGATAAATTGTTCGAGTTTCCGAAAACTTTGAATCCCAAATAAATGTTCCCGAAAATTTTGACAAAATGCTCTAACTTTTGGAATTTTTATCCAAAATGAGAATATAAAAATCAGCTGCGAAAAAGCACATTTTCTACATTAGAACTAAAATAGTAACGATTTCCGTATATTTATTTGTTATAATAATGTATTATATAAATATTATATAATGTCCTTCTAGGCTTATAAATGAAATAAATTACGCATATATAATAAACAGGAAAAAAATTTCTATCACAACTCCCCCCCCCCCCCATGCTGCTTCCGTAACGTCGCACCTGGGAAAATTTTTTTCCGCTGGCCCAGAGCCCCTTAAAGTTTATTATGTAGAATTTACAGCAAACTTTCGCAAGCTCAAAAATCATCCTAGGCATCACCTGAAGGCTATTCCGCTGCATGAAAATGAAAGAAGGTACACGACAAAAACCCTGAACATATGAGTACTGTCTAGCACAAAATAGTTATTTGTGATACAAGTGCGTAAAATAGGTGATTGTGTGCGATTGTGCGCACGTGTATCACACGCTATTTTTTGCAACGCCCGTCCGAAAAAGTTGTTAGGGCGTGGTAACGAAGAATGCTAATTTTACACTGCATAGAGTGGAGTGAAGAAATGAAAAAAAAAATGTTGTGCAAAAAATGTTCTGAACAAAAATTTTGTGCAAAAAAATGTTTGAAAAAAAAATTTCTGAAACAAAATGCTTGAAAAAAAATTGGTGAAAAAAAATTTTGTGAAAAAAAATTTTGAAAAAAAATTTTGATAAAAAAAATTTATTGAAAAAAATTTGTTGGAAAAAAAATTATTAAAAAAAAATGTTTGAGTTTATGCTTTTTTCCCCCGGGAGGGGGGGGGCGGGCTACGAAACCGTAAAAGCAAAACTTCAATTATTAAAACATTTGCTCAAGTTAAATGTAAATTTATTTCAAGAAGATACCAACAACAGTGTTTAAAGTTACCTATGCCAGTGTCTAAAGTACCTCATCTCGAATGTGCGCATACGCAGCTTTTTCAGCAGTGTATAAAGTAAGCCTTCTTCAATCCGCGCATGCGCGAGAATTATTTCGCGCACAGTCTGCTCAAATAAGGTCCTTTAGGCACCATCTACATGATGGTAACAGATTTGGAGACCCCTCCAACGGTAACTTTCGTGGGATCCTTGAACTCTTAGCACAGTATGACCCGCTTCTTAATAACACCTACGAAAAGTTCACTACTCTCAAGAAACCGGAAAGGAGTATAGGTGCATTACTTATCATCAGATATTCAGAATGAGTTTATGGATGTTTGTGCACATCCACTGATTGTGGATGCAACTCCTGATTTCGCCTACATTAAACACCTTGCATCTTTAATTTGGTATGTCAATTTCACCAATGAAGGTGGAGAAAAATATCAAGCCGAAGTGCGTCAATTGGTCTTTGGCAAATTTTCAAGAGCAAGAATATGACATCGGTAGTAATATGAAAGGTGCCTACGCAGTGGAATTCTCTCAACCTTAGAGATTTTTCTTGATGCACGGAGAAAAGTGTCTTAACTATAATAGCAAGCTGAGCTAGCCCTATTAATCGCATAGTAATACAGCTTGAGCGTATGCTTTGAAAGTAGTATTGCCGTGCGATAAAAGCTTTCCCTTGACCGTGCTGGGGTTACAAAAAACCCTTGCGATTTCGGTATAGGTTTCTTACAGCGGAGGTCTGCAACCACGACTACCAGCGCTTGTCTCTTGCAGGTATGATGGGGGAATGTAGAGGACTAGAAACCATATACAAAAATCGCAAGGGTTCCTTGAAATCACAGGACGGTCAAGTTATACGGTTTTCTCGTTCGGCGAGAACGTGATTACTCGCTCAGATAAATAAGTTGTGTTTCATGGTGCTTACTTTATTTTGAAAGTTCATTTTTTACGTAAAACCTGCGTAGCATGAATGATGCAAAAGAAGGTAAGCGCCATTTTAAATTTCTAACGTGTGTTAGAAATTTAAAAATGCGCTTGAAAAAGTGTTTTTTTAATGTAAATTTGACTACTTTTTGATTCATACAAGCATAAAAGAGAACTTTACTAAACATGCTAACAATATGTTGAAACTTAATTTTCAAATATGCAGTAGTTTCGTACGGCAAATCACAAACGCGTTTACTTTTATGATGAAAAATTTACTCATTCGTGCTTACTGCTTTTCATCGCGCACAGCCGATTTGCTACCCCTTATTCGGATCTAAAATAACCATTTTTTAGCTTGTAATAATTAAAAATATTTACGATTTTGTCAATTTTGTGATTATCTGTCACTCACATGAACGCGCGAACACATGACATTTTTCCTGGGGTTTCTCCCAAGTAAAAATATATCGTCTGGGCTAAGTCTTCATCCAAGACATAGCCAAGTTATAGCCAAGACGTTTTTGTAATTCTCGTCCCTGGCCGTGAGCGAGACTTCATTTTTCGTCTTTAAGTCGAAATTTTTCGTCTTCAAGCCGAACTCAAGAACACCGCCAAAAAAAGGCTCCCAACACCTCCGAGGGTCATCACTAATCTGCTTTAAAGTTTACAGCATGTTTATATTATTTATCTTTATGGTATTTGTTTGTTATATATTGATAATTTTGTTGAACTGCTATAATTACGTTCTCAGGATGGCAAATCTAACAATGTTATCCATTTTCTCCTATCGCCAGCAGTTCACTAAATACTTGTAGAAAATCACAGTTTCAATCTTTTTACGAAAAATTGTATATGCCTGTAGTTCTTGAAACCGACAGGTTCCAAATTTGTAATTAAAAAATCAGTTATTACAAGATTACAAGTCCTACCGGTTGTAAAATATTAATCCTTAGCCGATGTCAACTGTTTGGTCCCAGCCTAGCTACCTGATTTCTGGGAATGACAGGCCCTGACGGTGGAATTGGTAATATAATTTTCTTTAGAAAAAATCCTGTTTATTTCTCAAGAATTTAACTTCTCGTCTTAAGAAAAGTCCACCTCGACTGGTACTCAGACTTACAATAAAACTTCGTGTGTCAAGGCAAGTCCACCTTGACTTGTCTTCAAAACACGTTCTAAACCTTAGTCATAAACTAGAAACTTACATCTTCGACTCATAAATCTCACCGCTGGCAGCCAGCGAGACACAGCCGTCTTGGAAACGAACTCAAGACGAGCCAAGACGAAGTCACGGCGAAATATTCTTACTCAAGCAATTAGAACCGATTCACAGTGGGCCAGGAGACCCGGTTTCGTGGTCAAAAGTAGGAAACCCGTCAAAATCAACGACGACGAAATCTCAGGACACCTGTATATGGGTTTTGAGAGCGCTGATTCCGAATCAGTCATCAGAAAAGAAAAAGCGGATCCAATATGGCGGACAAAATCGTTAAAAATCATTCCCAAAAAGCTCCGTTCATAAAATGAAACACATGTTTCCTCAGTTAGCGTATAATAATATTAGTTACTAGGGTCTATCACGAGAAGATCGCAGTGCGATTATCAAAAAGAATTTTATTTTCGTTTCTTCAATTTTTAATATTAATTGGTGTTCAGTGTTCTTTGTTTAATTTTTAATTATGAACATTGTGGTGTTCGGGGTGCTTTATGTGCAAGTTCCCCTAGTATCCCACGTTAAACTCTTTCTTCGTCATCATTCGATAATTCTGTACTGCCTAAAATCTCAAATGTTTAATAGATGCCCGGCAACTCAGGATTATTCAACTCAAATCTTGCTGACATTCTGCTCGAAACTTGAAATTTGACATCACTTTTAGATCTGAGAGATTGTATGCTATTCATTGAAGATTTTTCGTCTGATTCTGGGATACTTTTAATATTCAAGTTCAGTTTCGATACAATGTAATGAATAGTCGCATCCAAATCATTACTGACTACACGGAAAAAAATAATCGCTTAAATTTTAAGTGACTATTATATAACTGCCGGATAGAGAGAAAAGTCTGGTGAGATTTCAGGGAATTTTATTAAATAGTAGAAGAAAAGTCAATTAATTTTTAAAAACAGAGTCACTGGAAAAAGTCTACTAATTCTTATGGAAAAGCATTTCAAAAACCAAGCGATCCTTTCTGATAAATAATAAGCATTTCTCTAGAGTTTAAGTGACAGTCAAATAATTTCAAAGAAATGGGATTCAAGAAAATAGTTTATTAATTATATTAAAGAGTCCATTAGATTTTATTTGATGGTAAACGACATTTTATATATTTCAAATTTTGGTGAATCACCCTCCATATATTAATAATCGTAGTAGCTGGTAAATCGGTCAATTGGGGGTAAATGATCACACTTTAGTGTGTGTTTTTTCGCAACGTTTCGCCAGATTGGTTTTCTGGCCTCATCAGGCAATATAGTCGAAAACAAATTTTTTGTTTAATGAGTCATATGCCAAATTGGCATAAGTCGTATGTTAGTTAAGGACGACACAACGAAGACCAGAAAACCAATCTGGCGAAACGCTGCGAAAAAACACAAACTAAAGTGTGATCGTTTACCCCCAATTGACCGATTTACCAGACACTACACTGAAAGAAATTTAGTTACAAAATACGTTAAAACCGATATTACAGTTTAGTATAATCTTTTACGATTTAGGGAAATCGGGTATTTATATCAGAAATTAATATAGTATCTATTAACGATCTATGAAAAATTTACTTTGGAAAATTAATATAAGTTCTACATAACTTGTAAAAAAAATGGTAATATTTAAAATTCACTATATTAAATTCAAGCAGGAAAATAATGCCGAATATGGGAAAGATTGGAATAATTTTTTCACATTTTGAAAGAGAGGATTCTGAAATTTGCTAAAGTTTATACTAAAAAATATGAGTCATTCGAAAAGAATGTGACGGATGAAAATACGAAAAGGACAAGTTCGTAACCCGTCGTGAATCTCCGTCAATTCACACTGCTCAATTAGAGCACATAAATACGCACATTATCATTATCATTATTCATAAACACTGTAGAACACACATTCGCTGAGGTAACTTAACTTAACCTTTACTTATATACATAGTACGCATAAATATACATATAACACACGCATCGCACGCAAATCACGCTAAGAGAAGGGGTTTGAAGATTCCTTATATACTAAGTGGTGAAAGTTTTTGGAATTGTGAGAAACTGCATGATGCTTAATAACTCGACTTAGAAACATTCAAAATTAAAAGTAAAAACATGAAAATATTCTGTTTTAATAAGGTCAAATGTGGGATTGAATTAAATTCAAAAATATCTATAGGTTTTTCGTTTTTTTTCAATCATCTCGTTCCCGCCTCAGATTCGGCACAAGTACCAGTGCTGGTTCGAAAATTGTGGGTGCCCCGAACTTAATAAAAATGTTGTATAAACGAAGCATATTATTATACAATTACAAGGCCATCGACAAGAGCAAATTAAAGAATTTTGGTGGTGTATTTTCATGGAAAAATTGTTATTAATGATTAATAAATTTATTCTTTAAAACTGAACTGAACTGAAAGTTGAACTATTTTGCAAATGTGGAATCATTTATAAATATTGGGACTGAGAAGATTTTTTTGTTAGTGAAATAAATTAAGCAATTTATCATATCGAACAATAAATTATTAGATAATAATAATTTATTATTATACTGACAAGAAGCATCTATTGAATACGCATGTTACTCCTTATATTTAATCACATCCAGGTTTTGGCTATATAAAAGAACCCATCCTTGAGCTTATTGACATAAGAGAATGCAGCATTACTTAAATCAGACTTTTTAATGATTTCCCAATGAAAAGAGTCAGTACGATATATCTTGTACGCTCTGGTATGTTCATTGAGATAGCAGACAGGCATCGATTTCACCACAACAAGAAAGTCTTCCTTATTAATTAAAATTATCGAGTTGACAAAATAAAATTCTTCGCCTAATTCAGAAAAAGTGATTGTTATACTGTTTTCCTCAATTGTCTTTCCGATGTACTGAATCGAATTAGTGATTGAGACGTTATTATTAATTAAATAATTCGGCAGTAAATGTATGTAATAAGAAATATCCAGTAAATTCTGTAGAGCGACTGATCTAATTTTACTGGGGACATGTGTCCACGATTACCACTCTTGCCTTAAAAACAAAACACTGGAAAACACATGTCCATACGTGAATCTTGATCAGTTTAGCGGGAAACACGAGGTTCTCCGATTCACATCGTGAGCGCTCGGCTATGAGGTACGATCGGCGGATTCGGCTAACCTCGGGAGATTATCGGAGCTATTCGGATTTTTTGATATAGTTATTTGCAATTTCCGCAACTGAAGCTTACAATTTCTGTTAGAGTCTATCACAGAAAACAAAAATATCTCTTATTTCTTTTCACTTTCTCATTGACTATATTAATTTGTAGAATATTTGTATTAACTTATGTAACTCAAACTATTAATTTATGTAATTGTTTTTATATAATTTGATAATATCACTATCAATTTTTATTATTCTGCGTTTCAATACATAAAATATCAATCTTTGCTATTGAATATACCAATTCTTATTCTCAAGATATTAAGTTTTCATATTTTAATTGTAAAGTTTCGTAAGTACGCTAACAATAATTTGTATATCTACACGATTTCCCCAAATCGTAATCGACTATATCAATTATTAATATTGAAATAGCAAGTATTGTTACAAAATTTCTTTCAGTGTACGACTTTTTATATAACTTGTGAAAAAGAATTTAAAGAATGAGTAATCGACGAAGTGAGAATACGAGCTTATAGAATTCCGTTGACCAGTCACTGAAAACTGTAAAATGCGCAGTAGACGTTTTTCCGTAGCAACGTGCACGTTGCGCGTTTTGCCCGTCGTGCGTGTGTTTGCATGCTTGCGAGCGCTTGTTACTTGTAGCCATCGTATGATGTGAAGTTACATATGTATGTTATTAATTATAATAATTTGTATTGCAAACAACAGGGGATTAATTTTCCAATCACGATTATTTTTCAATTCTTAGTTTTAATAGAAAGAGTTATTTGATTACGTTAAATGCAACTTCGTAGTATATTGCATAATATGAGATTCAACGAGATCATTTGAAAGTCTTCAACTGAATTTCGATTCCAATTGAAATTTTAGAGGTCATTCGCTTCCATTTTTAAATATTTTTTAATTGCAATGACTAATTGTCGAATCGAGGCCGACTCTGAAGTGCTTTTCGAAATTATTTACTCTAAAATATTGAAATTTAAGAAATTAAATTCAAAGTGAGTAAAAATTTAAATTCCACTTTAATATCCGAAATTCGAATTTGATGGTGGGATTCTTGCTTTTCTTGATTTCCAAGAATTTCGTAACTAAAACATTGAACCCTTTTCTTGATTGTTATTCTTTCTAATGAAACATAAGTGATATCTGTGAACCTTGAATCATAAAAATATGACGTTGATATTATTCAACCATTTTTCGTTTTCAACTTGTAGTTGTTTATTTACATTTTCTAAATGAAGTCGAGATATTTTTAGAAAAAATTCATCAATTAAAAAACTGCCCGGGACTTCCCAGGTGCGAATTGACCGTTGGCCCACGGTCGGGCCAACCGTCGGACGGTCGGTCCAACTTTGTGCGCCACTGGTTGGGCCAACCAGCTAAATGATAACGGTCAACCGCCTTTGGATTCTCAAAGTCGGCCCGATATTTGGTCCCATATATGGGCCATCTTTTAAGATGATGTCGGCCCAACCTTGGACAACAATGTGGGGCCGACTTTGATTTTGAAGGTTCGTACTACACAGGTGGAAATACACAAAATAGGTATTCAAAAAATAAATAGTAATTGATTGCGAGTATTTTGTCTATAAATGTTAATGATCCTGCTTAGATTGAATACATATATTACATTTTTTTAAATTATATTACAAATAAAATTTCTAACCCTACGGGGTTTCGAACCTACACCTATACCTGAATCTATCGCCTAGCAGTCGGGAGTCTTACCCATTACTCTATATCTACCTGAAGAATTGAAAGTCAATGAAAAAACCATCCTCATAAGCTTCAGCTCAAAGTAGTTAAAAAACAATTTGTTAAATGTTTTTCTCATTAATTTTTGTATTATTATGCAACATATATAATATGAATATAAATTATATAATATTTTAATAAATAATTCAAACCAATGTTATGTCGACGGTCGGGTCATCTATTGTCCAGAGTCGGACTGAACGTACTTTAACGGCTTTTTTTTTAACAATGAACCAGCGTTTATCCGACGGTCGGCCCATATTTGGGCCACGGGTTGACCGACCGTCGGGTGCAACATGGTGACTTGTACAAGCCAATGTTATGCCGACGGTCGGGCCATCT